>JAIUZE010005940.1:0-39171 GCA_022085475.1 Heliosperma pusillum
CCCACTTGCCTTGCCACTTGCTCTTTGTGAGGGGATCTGACCCGTCGCAAGCTTGCGACGGGTCGCCCTGTCATAAGCAAGACTTATTGTTACATCAATACTACTCCCTCCGATCCATATCAAAGGTAACACTTATTATAAACGGACGAACCACACCAAAGGTAACACTTACTATAAACGGACGAACCACACCAAAGGTAACATACCTTATTTGGCTCATAACATTCCCCAAATTATCCTTATACTCATTTCATATTTACAGAAAATTTCATTACATGGCCCACTTATCAACTCAAAATTAAACCCACAATTACATGGTTCATCCAATTTTTTTTCCCTTTTTACCACTTCTTTTTCCACATTTTCTTAAGCACTCCATTTTTCTCTATGTTACCTTTCGTCTAGATCAGAGGGAGTATATATAAATCCTGAAACCAAGGGACTTCCATGTAATTAAATAAAGTTATACAAATTAATTATATTATATAGTTTTTAATCGATAGCGATGTATGATAAACCTGAACAAGGGATTTTAATGTAAATATTATATAGTTTTGGTGGAAGTATAAATTTAGAAAATAACAGAATATGGTGATTTTCCTTAAAATAAACATGCCCCACTTATGGTATTAATTAGTAGCATAGATTATACATTAAACTAAAGTAACTTCTATATCATATAATTATTTAACTTACACAAAATATTTTGGAAACTATTAAAAGAAAAATAGATCAAGCTAGGTTTCTAAAAGATATAATATTGCATAATTCTTTTAAATTGATTTAATGCATATATGTAATATATTTATATACATATATGAGCCTCTTAAAATTGCATGTTTACTCATCGGCTAATCAAATTATAGTAATCACTCATTATAATGGTGAAAGTAACAATATTAGAACCGGGAGTAGTGAAATTAATAGGATAACAACGGGAGTAGTGAAATTATTAATATTAATGCGGCATTAGTGAATGTATCAATAATTACGGCGGGAGTAGTGAAAGAAACAATAATTACGACGAGAGTAGTGAAAGTAACAATAATTACGACGGGAGTAGTGAAAGTAACAGTAGTAATAACGAATGTAATAAAAGAAACAATACTAACACATAAAAAAAAAGTATATATGAGCAATTAGCTGACCAATTGATTAAAGTAATACTCCCTCCTATCCAATCCAATGTACCCACTTTCCATTTTTGTACAATCCAATCCAATGTACTCATTTCCTTTTTGGATAACATTTACACCATTTTATCCTTACAACAATCATTTAATTACATACAATGCCATCAAATACACTACTTTTTAACATTAAAATTCAAGGGCAATTTCTGACATTTTACCATTTGTGACACATTTTTCTTAAAACTTGTGCCCGGACCCACGGGTACATTGGATTGGATAGGAGGGAGTATATATTAATGGTGGGGGTAATGAATTGTTTCATACTTTTTTTTATCGTAATTTTAAGATATATCATAAGAAAATATAGTAATAATAAATTTATGAGTTATGCAATTGTAAAGTATATTTAATTAAAATAAATTTTAATGATAAATAGAGGTAGCCCGGGCGAGGGCGGGCACCAAAACTAGTAAGTGAATAGATTAGGAGAAAATAACTTCATTCAAAGTAATGATTGAAATACACTTCTTAACGTTAGATTAAGTTATTCTTATTTGACGATATGCTCCTTATTACTTTTCTTAGTAGGTATGACCTTCACGAATAAAGATTGGTCATAAATTAACTCCAAGTTTTACAACTACTATGACTCAGTATATCATAGAGACTCAAAGTAACATTATTATACAGACTCATTTTATCATCGACTGTAAATCCTGAAGCGATTGAATCACTCAATAGACAATATAATGACAAAAATTAAAGTATTCGGAAAATTAGCTATATTTTATTTATTGATAAATACCTTTAAAAAGAATATTTATGAGTGGGAATATTATTTGTCTTTCTCATTGTACTTGTTATATAAGGTTGTTTCATACCACGAGACCAACCCATTAACAAAAATGCCTAAAATTCAAATAAAAAATACAAATATAAATAAGTAACTCGCTAACTACCATCTTCACTTTTGTGAAGATGAGAAGAAAGCCTCCACACTCATCTAAAAGCTAGCATGTTTATAATTTACACCATTATTATCCCTCCACGCGTACATTCATATGAAAGCACACTAAGTTCTTAAATTAAAACCATTAGTCATGAAACATAAACATAAACATAATCTCGCTCACAGTAGATTTGTATTGTTTGTTAATTGTGTTTTTATTGTAAATCTTGTTCTTGGGCTAGTTTTTTTTATTGGGCTCGTCTTATGTAATAAGACGGTCTTATAGGAGAGTTACCAAATACTCCGTATTATTCATAAACGATAAAAAAGCTAAACAAATGAAACAGACATAACAAAATCACTAAAAAAATCTTACAATTTATGAAATTTTAGATGCTGTGAATTGAATAATATACTCCGTATTACATGTGCACAATGGGTTGCCATTGTTTCCAGAAAACGCTCCAAGAACGTCGTGAAGTCGGTAGTTAATAAAAAAGGTCGATGTTTGATTTGCATTGGCTGACGTTGCGTATTGAGTATGAGTTCCCATTATTACGCGTAAACGACATTTGCACGTAAAGGCTTTGCAAAACTTGGTCAGCTGTCTTAATCCCGCCAATATTTTATACATCAATTTTTGGGAGGTTTACATGGCTTCATATTAGATTATCCAAATATACTGTTTATAAATTTGGAAAAGGAGAACATAATTCCAGAAATAAGTTTTAAGTGTCCAAACCGATGCCAGATTTATGGTTGGGAATGATATCGGTAAATAAAACTAGGATATTTAGATATCCCATTATTTGAATGCTCAAATATAAAGAAAAATTGGGAAATATTTTTGTTCCAAAATAAAACAAGTGGTGATAATCTAGCATAAACAGCACATTTACATGTTTTTTACATCGTATATCCTAATAAGAACAAGTCTTATAATCGGTTGTAAAAAAACATCGCATACCTCAATGTCTCAGTGGCTCTCACAAATTGCAGGGTAGGGACTAGGAAGTGTATCAGATGTACACAACCTTATCCTTCTGTTAGCAACACAAAGACAAAGAAACTGTTTCTTTAATTTCAACCAAATGGAAGTAAAGATTAAAATTGTAACGCAAATAAAAATGAATTCACCCTGTCATTGACCAACAAATTTAACCGCCGCAGTTACATGATGTAAGAAGCAAACAGACGTTCGTCGGCCAAGGGTACAGTCATATAAAAGCAAACTACCAAACACATATTGACAAATATATATTATATATTATATATTTTTGTCATAATAATAATAATAATAATAATAATAATAATAATAATATTGATTGACTCTTCCTGTAAAATACCAAATCCACCCACGGAGATTACTTTTCTTGCCACCCATCCAATCAATCTCCATACAACTCCTCTTACTTTCCATTTTTCCTTGTTTTCTCCCCAAAGGTAGACCACTTTTTCCCCTGCATTTTCCTGCAAAAATATCTCCAAACACTAATATATTATTAATCAAATATGGGAAATGCCTTGAGATTTCTATATAAACATTGTTGCCAGCCTTCTACAACAGAATCCGGCCAACTCGGTCCTCACGGCGTTTCTGCCCAGACTGTCGGTGTCTCTGCCCTCGCCCGTGATCTCCTGCACTTTGAGGCCACTTCCCAGGTTTCTATTATTTTCAAATTTTCTAAAATTCCGGTCTACTGTATAGAAATTGCAGGACTTGCAGCTGAGCAACACAAGTGTTTTGCATCTTTTTTTTTCCCAGGTACCCGATGAGCTCAGTAAGCATGTTGTTTCCTCCAAGAAAGCTCAGGCTAATTGGTAAGTGTGTTTATCTAAGAATTGGCTTCTTATTGGTGAATCATAAGCGAAACCCGGAATTGTTACACTTGAGCTTTTTCCGACTACACCATCAAAATCAATGATGATAGCCAAAATCGGATCTTGGATACTTGGATCAAAACCTTGTACCAGTTTTAACATAATATTGCAAATATCCTGAAGAATTGTTTATGTTAGTCGTCCCCTTGAACACTTGGACGAAAGATTTAAGAGTCTTAATCAAAGCTCAATGATCCATATAGAACCGCGGAAATGAACTACTTATGATGATACTTATATAATATATCAGGTATAAGAAGCTTATACCAGCGTGGAAAGAAGCAAAGCCCCCGCCTAGAACCCCTGAAGATGCTGCAAGGCTCATTGTTCAGACCTTGAAAAGGCACCAGAAAGCAGACGTTGAGGTAATCAACCACACAAATGCACTCATTTTCAAAAATTAAATTATTAGACTATAAACATGTACAACAGCATTATTCTATTAGACTTACTCGTATTAGAAACACAGAGAGGTTACTTACCTCCTATTGATTCATGATGAAAATTACGTAGAGAATTTTATCAACCCACTCTCATTTCATAATACAGAAGGTGTAGCCTATTTAGGAGTATAGATGCTTTACCCCATCATAGTTAAAAGTCGAAGATTACTGTGTTTTTAACTCCACCAGAAATACCAAGGAAAAAGTCTAATTCAGGTTACTTCTTGAATAGGGATTACTTGCCTTCTATGGTCTTTCTCATCCACAAACACTTATCGGAACATCAACTGGGGTGCCTTCTTCGTTGCCAGATGGTGTCAAGTATGAACTCCATACACTTCCAGTAAGATCTTTACACTTGTCTCTGTGACTCTGTCCTCTTAGTTAATCTGGCAAGCTTGACCTGAAATTTACAAAATTATAATTGGATTTATACAGGTGGATGTTAAGGCAGTGGCAGATGGAGATACTGTAACTGTATATGTAAGTACCAAAGATCCTCATGAAGCGTCTTCAGTTCCTAGAGAAGTACAGAATGCAGCAGTCGAAAGAGCAAAGGCGCGTGCTGTAAGAGATTATGTCAAGGCAGATGCACTCCACAAAATAATAATTGATCAGAATTACAGGTTAGTTGAGTCCTCTATGACTAAAGCTCACTGAAAACCATTTGACGACTTTTTAAGACTTCATGTATTTCACTTATTGTTTCAGGGTCATCAATGTCCATGATGAGGAGGTTCTAGCTCGAAAGTACCGCATTAGACTAAGGTATAAAAAAAATTCAGGAGTTTTCTCTTTATGTAGAAACTCTTCAATTCTATATACCAATTCTTAATGTCCATGGAAAGAATTCAGGGGAATAGATGCACCAGAAAGCGCAATGCCTCACGGGCAGCAGGCAAAGGAGGCGCTGGCTAATCTCCTTCAAGGAAAATGCTTACAGGTTCTTGTCTATGGAGACGATCGTTATGGTCGCTGTGTAGCAGACATCTACTGCAATGGCATATTTGCCCAGGTAATTTCTCTTCTGCATATATCTATCACAGAGGTGCATAGTTCAGCTGCAGGCGTAGACCTGCCAAAAGGGAAATTCGATCCCACTGCATGTTGGATCATTTTGGGATGTTCCATTTTGGGTATCTTAAACACTTTAGGTCGAGATAAGTTGGGCCATTTTGGGTATCTTAGACCTATTTCTGGTGTGTTATTATCACGTCATTTATGGTAGGATCGATTTTGTCGGGTTTACTCAAGCCCATGAAAAGTGTCTTAGCCCTCGTCAAAATTGTACTCTCCTCGGTTAGAATTCCGTCCCTTCCCTTCTTCCCAAAGATTTCCTAGTAGTCCTTTGAATTGTGTATGTCTTATCAACTCTCGAGTATGTTCATTTTCATTACCAGGAAATTATGCTCAAGAAAGGACTTGCATGGCACTATGCAGCCTATGACCGCCGGACAGACCTGGTCAATGTAAGGAAATCATTTTGCCTGATTATTTGACATCAACGAACTCCTATTCATTTTAAAACTAACTAATGATATTATGAATAGTGGGAAAAAGAAGCACGGGCCAAGCGAATTGGACTATGGGCCTCAAGAAACCCCGAAGAGCCATGGGAATGGCGAAAAAACAAACGTAACGGACACAAATAATTGACGATGAATAAAATCAAGTTGCCCTTCTTTCAGTTTCCCAGAGTAAGGGACCAATTATTTCAGAACTCACACCAAGAAGACGGGATAATTATCAAGAACTGAAAGCAACAGAAAAGAAGGCAAAGTGACCCAGGAAAGGGGATTACTTTGAATACACAAGTTACATGTGTACTTCTATATTCTGTTGATAATTTTTAAAAGTACAACAATCAATTTGTCTAAAAAATTATGTACATCAAATAACTAATCTCTACAGTCAAAATCATTAAACAAATAAACTATAGTCTATAGATCAGTCAGAGGCCACAGATGTGAAACGGATACTGATCTCATAATTCATACTTCCTCCATCCCCTTCTAATCTTCACGGTTCAAAGGACACAACAAAAGAGAAGATTACAAAGTAAGAAGTTCAAATATGGACAACCAAAATAGAAAAGTAAGAAGTCTAAAATTGGATAGAGGAAGTATAATGAAAGCTACTCCAAAATATGATTTGGAAACCTGAATAAAAATAGATTCTATAGTTTGAAACCTTGGAATTCAGAACATTGCAGGCTTGTGGAGATGGTGAATAGCTTAGAACTGAAGAAACCTGGTAAAATGGAAACTGACATTCTCCGTGAACTGCCTGCAACTGCACAATTTTGATTGCTATACATCTGATTAAACTTTGAATCATAACAAATGTCCAGCCAAATTACTGTTAATGATGTATAAACTCGCTTTGTCAAATCAAAAGCATTAGCCTTATTTGGAACATAACAATCTGCCAGTAAGTCCAATGACCGATTTAAACAGTAAGTCTAAATCTATATGAAATCGGAAATCCAAATTTAATGAGTAACCGAGTAAGTCAACTCCACTCATTATCTATACATCTATCAATTCATAGCATACATTCAGAGCTAGTCCTCATAATCAGAGTCGCTTGCATCAACTCTGAGGAGTAAACAAAAATAAGCAAGAATAAAATAGGAAGAATATGATAAACCTGGTTGCTTATTGCTCTATTTGCTCACTCCTCCTGCAGAAGACCTGCCTTTTGAAGCTTTAACAATCCAAGTGCCCCCTGGTTTTCGTATTCCCTAATATGGTTAGAATTAACAATGGTTGCTTCTAATAGACATTTTAAAAAAAATGTTTATCTAAAGAGTAGAGACATTGCCCAAGACCTAGCTTAATTAATAGTAGTATAGTTTTTTTTTGGGTCCTAACCGAGCTTCATACAGTGACAACTACAGACACACCTGTACATGAGAAGATGATCAGGAATTCAAATAACAAAACATCATTTGGTCGAGCAGCTCATTTAAAGTTTTCGATAACCATTTGGTTTCAACTTTTAGATAGTAATTACTGTAAAAATAATTGCTCACAAATTGAATAGCAACATAAGAAAGACCTCACCAAAATAGGCTGGATGGTTGGCTTACTGTACCAAGCCATTGCAGATAGCTTAAAGTGAAACAAAGCCAGCAACCTCACATAAAATTATGTGTGTTCTCGACGCCAGTAGCAAACAGCAGCAACAACAAAATATAGAGGATCCCTGGAGGATAAAGGAAAAGAAGAGCTTATGTTTAGCAAAAGGTAATCACAACCAAAATTGATAAGTCTCACCTAGTGTAAATAAAGTGGCTAATAAGGGAAAGAAAGCATAATTGAGTACTTGTGTATTACTTGATGTAATGCCAATTGTTTAATTTCAACCTCCGCAGAAAGTTCTGTTATTTTAAATAGAAACTTTCTGAACTTCACTTAATTGAAGAACAATAGAGTATAGACTGAAGTGGACCAAAATTAAGTCCAAAAGCACGTGGCCTAAATGATCGATTGCATGGGTAGAACTGAACCAAAATTAAGTCCAAAAGCACATGACCTAAATGATCGATTGCATGGGTAGAACTGAACCAAAATTAAGTCCAAAAGTGCATGGCCTAAATGATCAATTACATGGGTAGATGAGTATATCATAGTAATAGAGCAGATATCAACAATGATTTCACTGGACAAGTACTACGTAAGAAAATTACTCCTATCGCCAAATCATCAGCAAGAATTATTATTATTATTCCACTGGAAACCAAAAATGCCGATTAGTAATAATGAAATTAAAATCAGGAAAATTTTCATGGAGTTTGCGCATACCATAATAACAACGACGGTTATACGGAGTAACTTTTTCAAAGGTTTACTGGGAAAACATCTTCACGCATTCCGAGACCGCCATGGACAAGGGTCCCTTGCCCTTCCAGTTTTTCCCTTTTAGATTGAGGATAAAAACAAGTTAATCATACAAATACTCCTATGGATAATGAGCGTGTCTTACTGGAGACCGGCACTATCCGCCACAAGCTGAAGATGAATAGTGCCCTTTCACAATATATAAGTACTAGACTTGGCAAAAGCAACCCAATCCGATTGACCTGACCCGAATGACCCGACCCGTGACCCAAAGTTGATTTAAATTACAACACCCGAACGTGATCCGAAACTCGATTTGATCCGACCCGACCCGAACATGACCCGAGCTTTCTTAACCCTAACTGACCCGACCCAAAAATAACCCGATCCAAAACCACTCAACCCGAAAATGACCGACAAAACATAACTTTAATTGAACCGAAAAGACTTAAAATGGCCTTTTGTCTCTTATTCTTTAACCCGACCCGAAATAACCCGACCCAGTTGACCCAAAACGGACCCGGCAAAAAACCCGAAACAAACCCGAAAACTGAAATGACCCGACCCGACCAAACTTAACCCGAAACCAAGGAGAGACCCGAACTGACCCGGCCCGAACTGGCCCGACCCGAACCCGGCCTGATTGACCCGCTTGCCGGGTGGGGGTCCGTTAACCTCCACGTGCCCTCTCACTTGTATATTGTGAGGGGGCACTATCCGTCTTCAACTTATAATAATTGTTGGAATTTGTCCGTCTTCAATGAGAATTTGCGATGGATAATTGTTGGAAGCGTTTTTTTTTACAATTATTATAATAATAATCAAAATCAATATTACATTAAGATGGCAGTCGTGTCGAGTTTGGGTCTGGTCAGATCGGGTCAGGTCATATCGGGGTCGGGTCCAATCGAGTCTTGCCTATATTTGAGTCGGGTTAATTCGTAGCTTGGGTTTAGGTCGTGTCGGGTCGGATCGGGTCAGGTCATTCATATAGACTTGCCGTGTCTGGTCGGGTTTTGGCTGGGTCGAGTCATCGTCGGGTCAGGTTATTAACGGGTTTGTTATTGGGTTAGGTCACTATCGGGCCGGGTTGGGTTGGGTTTGAGATGGTTTTTTGCCCGGATTGGCTTCACAATTCATTAGTGGGTCAATTTTTCCCGATTATTTAACTACTGTAAGTTGATACGCGGATCAAGGCAGTGACGTGCATTTGATGACATGGCAACCTGAATAAGGTTTCAAAAGATGAGTCGACAGTTTTACAATGTATTGTACTAAATACGTTAAAACGCGATTATGCCTTATTAAACGACATTGTAACGTGTTATTGGTTAATTTACGACTATACAATGAGATTCGAAGTAAAGAAATTTGGTATTTAGTATCAATTATTGTTAAGAAGTCGTCTTAGAAGGTTATTTGGAGCATACGAGTCGGAAGTATTTTTCGAATGTAACGTTTACTATCAAAAGAGTTTTTTTTTCATGAACCTTGTAGACTTGTAGTTCATAGTTAAAGACTTCAAGGTGAGATTATGTAATTGTTAATATACTAGTGTCGAACCCGCGCAAAAGTGCGGTTTTTTGAGAAGAAAATATCAGAGAGTTTGACAATAATGATATTTATTTTATTTTGAAATTGGTAGAGACGTAGATTATTTGTTTTGTTCATGTAAAAGCTAAACAATAGTTTATGAAAAAATTGTGACCATAATTACCTTCAATATTTATAGTAGTATATACTCCGTAATTAATTAGGAGATGTGGTACCCTTAAACTTTGTCATTTTGCACGTGTTATACATTTTTTTTAGTTTTGTGCACATGGTAACCTTGAGATTTGATTTTCAAGTATGAGACGCTCTTTTTATCGTTCTTAAAATATTCAAATGAGCATAAATCGTAAATCAGAAATCAGAATTTGCCAAAAAAAATTTGAATTGATTACCTCTTTGCGATCTATAATTTCATCAAACAAAAAATGGTCATTCGAAAATTTAAGAACAGAATAATGGACGATTTTAGGTTCGTGAGAAAAAATTCTTAGAAAATGTTAGTCGACAATTGTTTTTCCTCAAATCGTTGATTATGGTAAGAAAATATTTTTAGGACAAAAAATTGACCAAATCCGAATTCCGGTGCAATGGTTATGCTCAATTGAAGTTTTTTAAAGCGACGAAAGGAAATGTTGTGCATAAAATAAAAACGTGAAGGGTGACATGTGCACAAACTTAAAAATACAGGGTACCTTGTGTAAAATAGCAAAGGTTAGGGGTAACATGTGAATTTTTAAGACTAAATATAAATAGTGAGATCAAATAAATAAAAGACAAATATTTTATAGTAGAGTGTTACTTCGGCGGGAAAACTAAATGGGAAACTTTAGAGAAATATTAATCTTTTAGTAAATAGGGGATGACGAACAATAAATACTTTTGTTGACTAATTGTTTGTTTGTATTTCAATACAATAAAACGAAGTTTAAATATATAAAATTAATTTTTGAATAATAAAACATAATAGTTTCACTTTTAATTATCCGGATAAGACGTATTTGAGTTTCAACAAACCAAAATTTGAATTTTCAAAGTTGCCATCAAGGTAGAGAATTTAATTCCGAGCATTGGCGCCAAGTCAAAAATTTAATATTCATTTCGAAACCATATCAAAAATTGAAATTCCGTCTTGGCGCCAACTCTAATTTTTCAATATTTCAAATATTTGCTTTTGGCGCCAAGTTCCATATTCAAATTCAATGCTGGCTTTTATTTACAAGTTTTTTATTGTCAATTTTTGCACGTGGTTCCAGGAACAAAGTTTTATTTACTTACAAACAAGTGTAGATCATGTGCAAATATACGATATGTTAGATCTTATCGTTTAGAGAATTCCATATCGTTTAGAGAATTTCAGCTCTTAGTTCAGGGTTATATTGATTGAGTCAATAATAAAATATGAGATGGTCTTATTCGCTAAGACGGTTCCAATGTGTAAAAGACAACTCCTTTATCAACATAAAATGAATATTTATTTTAATAATGGTTCGTCTTACCCTATAATTTGTGTTAAAAATATTGTATTTCATTGCAATTCCTTATATCCAACTTTTATGTGAAAGATATTGCAAATAAATAAATTATATACAATAATCTTAAAAAAAATCAAGTTGTCATTTAATAGATCATAATTTTATTTTAATAGGTGCGTGATGTCCAAAATTTATATATAGTACCTTAATACCTTACAAAAAAATGATCGAAAAATGCAATGTCCCTATAATTAAAAGAACAATAGGTCTTGCTTAAGACGGGTCGGATCTTGCAACGGGTATTTTGTGAGAGGAAATGGGTAGAGGGAACAAGGTGGGCACCCCCCATGTGCTCTCCACTCACTCTTGATGGGTATTTTGTGAGAGAATATGATATCCGTCTTAAGCTTAAGACGGATACCTCCGTCTTAAATAAGAATTTGTGTTAAAAGAATAACTCAAGCTTAAATGTTTCCCACTCAATTTTCACTAGTTAGGATTGAGCTTCCAATAATTAACCGTTCTAAATAAAGCAATCTATAGAGATTGGGCCTACCACATACTTCCTCCATTTCATTCATTTTTTTACATATTCCATTTTAAGCCTTTCTATTCATTTCTTTAAATTTCTATTTTGATCCATCTTTTTACTTGTTAAAAGACCATATTACCCTGACTTAAGTTTAATCCTACCCACACCAAATAACCCTCCTCACCCTAACAAAGAACACAGCCGTCCCTCTCTCATCAATACTCTCCTTATTTCAAAGATGGATTAATTGATCTATCTTGCTTCACGTTGTTGCTCAGCAAACATCCGTCCCTACCTCACCTTCAAATTTTTAATTCGACCGTCTTGCTCTATCGTTATTGCTTCACGTTTCTCTATTCCAGATAATTACTAGATCTTTTATTATTTTTCAAATATTGATGAACAATTGCTCCTTCATAATTTCTTTCATACTCCTATTTTTTCCCTTTCTATGCAAATCTGAAATTTTAAAAACTTCTAGCATTATAGAGTCACACAAGTTCTAAGTCACTAATTTTTTCAATTTTAGGAAAATTCAATTGGGATTTTCGAGTTTAGGTAAAGAGATAACTAAAAAGTTGTCAGATTTTCTGGGATTTGAGGTTGTGAAGGATGTGATTAAAGAGGAGGTTGAGAAGGATGTAAAGCGATGGAAGGAACGATGGAAGGGGGTGAACCTTGCTGATATTGACCCAGCCGAGGTGTTCAAATCGTCAGATATAGAGGGTAATCTTACGCCAATCACTTCCGAGGCTACTTTTACATACTTGAGGCGTGGGTATAGCCGTATAGAGGTTATAAAGCTTGTCACTTGAATGAGAAAGGTGATTATGTAAGGTTTGTTGATGATACGAAGGTTGTGTACAATGGGTCTCTTGATAGTGACTCAGGATGGAATCGGCGTTGGTGTAAGCGTTGAAAGCCTGGCGACACAAGTTCCGACTCAGATGAGGTGTCTTCTCATCCTTCGACTAAAAAATCAAAATCTTGATCGACTAAAATTGATATGTTATTCTTTCTAATCATAGGCCTGTTTATTTTTGTTGAATTTTTTTTTTGTATGATAATGATGATTTTCTGATGGTTTTCATTAAACATCCTTTGAGAAAATTTCTCAAGTTAACAAACTTTATTACATAAAATTCATTACAAAAAGCAGCATAGTTACAACTGCTTTACATTGTTCACAAATGACCTTGCTGCTAATTCACAAAAAATTGTCTAACTTAATTAACTAAACTTCCTGGTAGTGCTAGTGATGATTGTTCAGTTTGTTCCAATTACTTACAAAAACTTCTTGCTGGTCGTTAACGTTGTGCTTCTGATTATTGACTTTTTTTTGTTCTTCTTGCTTACGAAAAACTTGCTGCAAGTGCTGCTGATTCTGGTTCACTTTGTGCTGGTGGTTATTGACTTTTTGCTTCATGTTCAGTCTTGTTAATGCTTTTTTCAACTATTTGAGGGTTGACAAATTAGCTCCATATCGAAGCCATCGGACTTTGCAACACCTAGAAAATCCAAATCTTGTGGTGAAATGTATGGTTTGGCGTTTTCTTGTTGTATGTATATTTTTCGACTTGCATCTAGTGGCCATTTTTGTTTTATTGCGGGGAATGACTTTTTCAAGTCGACATTGCATAACAACTTCCCTGGTTATGCTTTTAATAGGTTTCACTTCTAACGTTCCTTTCTCTCTATTCTCGCTTGACCTCAATGCTTCCGATTCAAATATAAAGGGAAATATACCAATTTTACCATCAAATAAAACAACACCATCTTCATCATATCAAGGTCTTGCAACGGCTGCAATAAACATAATTTTTCTAATGAACCTCTTTGACTGACATGTTCTATGTGTATTTTGTTCATTTTGCAACAAGTAGTACCTTGTAGTTGTTCTAGTCATGTAAAAGAACTTCTCATTTATGTGAACAACATCGTACATGGCATCATAAACTAAATTTCCACGTAATGAAATAATCTTACCTAAGAGTGTAAGACCCAATGCAACCTAGCTACTTTGTTTTGTTTAGTTAATGATGGTCTAATGGAACTAGTATGACTTCTCATATGACCCCTTTGAACTAATCTCCAAACCGTGGTAATAGGTAAGCCTAAACCTTCGGCTAAATTTTTAAGGCACATGCGATCTTCTAATGCGATAGATTCTACCTTTTCAACATCGATGAACCTTGAACAAGTGCTTCCCTAGTATTTTCTTTCAACATTTATCACATTTCCAGCTTTTAATTGTGCTTGTACATCCTTTCAAATGGTGCTTATCGTGACTCTTGAAACCCCCTACTCACGGCTTAAAACATTAATATAGCCATGTTTCAGTTTTTCATTACGATAGCCTAAGATCATTATTTGACTTATCTCCTTCTTTTCAGAATTGGTTAGACTTTTTTGTTTTTGTCTTGGTGTTGGAAGTGACTGAGTTGATGCTTCTTGTTGGTTAGGTGTTACAATTCCCCCCACCCATTCCCTTAAATTTTTGATGTTCTCTTGTTGTTGGAGTAAAACTAATCTTGTGCTTTCATTTTCTCGTCTCCTTGTTGATGTCCGTTGCATCTGCTGTGTTGCACTCCTTCTTACTGCTGGTTGCTGTTCGTCGCCATTTGCTACCGCTTGTTGCGGGTTACATTGTGTTACTGTTTGCTGAACATTACTACCGACTATTGATGGTTGTTCTCACTATTGATTGTAGTTGGTTGTTGCTAGTGGTTGCCTCGTATTTGACTTTTTCTTGGGTTTTATTTTTTGTGTATTTGAAGGACTAGAACGGGGGATGAAGTTAATTTGGCTTGGTGGTTGTAAAGGTGGCAAGCCACCATTAAATGTAGAATTGACATTAGAATATGTTAGCATTTAATTTGAGACATTATGTGTATTTATTGATGTAGCTGGTTGACTACTAGAAATATGGAGGGAATATTGAATGTTTCTTTTGACAAATTAAAATGTGAATTTTGGAGGGAAATTTTGTATTTTCAGTCTTGCGTGTTGAGAACATGACATTTGTGCCAAAAGTGAAACCTCCAAATTTTGAAGCCAAAAATATGGGACCAATATTTGGAGCAAAAGTTAGCCAACTTAAAATATTGAAACATGAAATTTGTGCCAAAAGTCAAACGTCCAAATTTGGAGCCAGAAATATGGGGCCAAAATTTGGAGCAAAAGTTTGGGGCCAAAATTATGAACATTGATAACTGGAAACATTACCCAATTGTAGAGAGGATAGATGTGTAATTTCATATATTCGCTCACATGTTTTTGCTATACGTAAAACTTTGTGCAAAAAGTAAATGTAAGGAAAATAATGGAATGGAGGAATCTATATAGGGAGTATAATCTTTAGTGTCAATATTGGTTTGTACTTCCTCCCTTCAACTCCACTCTACCATATTACTTTTTCACATTTGCCGACACGTGTTTTACGCGATAAATATCGTTAGCTACGTGTTAGCAAAAACTATAAAAGTTAGATATTAATAATGTACTCGTAAATACGAATCAAACAAGATCACACATGAATATATTTTTTACTTATATGTTGAGAGAAAATTGCAATTATATGATCACTTGTGAATAATGTACAATAGTGAAAGTGGTAGAGTGGAGTTGAAGAGAGGAAGTATTATTTATTGGTTTTATTACTGTATATGATCTTGCCACAACGAATCTACTTTTTTTTTTACAAAAAACAGTCAAATTATATTCTTATATTCTCTCCCTTCAACTCCAAACAACCCAGTTTTCTTTATGGGTAATTCAACTCCAAACACACCATTACCTTTTTGGGTAAATTTGTTTCCCACTTTTTCCTTGTATTGATTTGTTATTTACATGGTATGCCATTCCATTAGACCCACTTGCACCCATATTAATTGCATAATATTCCTCATTTATTTCCCACCCACCTAATTAATATCACAAAAGTCTTACTTGAGACGCAACTATCCGTCTGAAACAATAAGACGGCTCAAGTCGACCCGTATTGTAGAAATTTGACCCGCTAGCGTGTTTATGGTTCATGACATGCATTTCTACCCTGGTAACACTTATTATTTTACGCAATTGTTAAATCCCGCACACTGATTTACTTAATCCTACTCATATTGTCCTAAAATTCCATATTTACCCTTCGTTTTAAAAAAAATTAAAAACTCCTAAAAAATTAAAAAGAATTCTTCCCTTCTCTCCAAAACTAAACCTAACCAATTCATTAATCAGTCAAAAATTATAAATTGTAATTCGCGTATATCAAACGTAATTTCGCTATTTTATTAACAATTTTATTAAGATTCGTCTTTAGTCGATTTAGTTTAAGTTTTTTAATTAAAAAAGAGTTTTTTTTTTAACAATTAGGGTTTGTATTGAGTTGGATTGTTGAAGGGGTGGTTGACGCGGAGGAGGGTTGACGCCGACGCAGGGCAGGGTGGTCGATGTCGACGCAGGGAATACTGGTGGACGCGCGACAGATTGGTTGCATACAACGGCGGTTGGTGCAGGTGGTGGCAAACGCGGGAAAGGGGTGCTCGACTCAGGGGATGTTCACTGTCGCGGAGATTGGCGTGAGGAGGATGGTCGGTGGTTAGGAGTGGTGGACTGGTGGGGGAGGGTGGCCGACATTTTGGGGTGGCGGGGTTGATGTTGGTTGGTGATTTGGAGTAGACGGAGGTTTTTGTTTTTAATTTTTGACTTCTTTAGAGTGAGAAATGGGAAAAAAAAGGGGTGAAAATGAAAGGGACATAATCGAAATAAGGGTATAAATTGTGCGGGATTTAGAAAAATATTGTGCGGGATTTTACAACTCCCTTATTTTATTGTTCAATAAGTACAAAAGCATTTAATGCTAGAAAACTCATCATTGTCCTACTGCATACTATCTTTTCCTATTTCCCACTAGTCTTCATACACACTCTATCATTTTTCTTTGTTTTGTTGTTCAACTTATTCAACATCAAGCTAATCCATCATCATCTTTATTTCTCTCTTCATTATTTTTATTTAAGTTAAAAAAATAATAATTCTTGTACTATATTTTTCGGCCAAAATCTCAACCATTAATCTTCATCTCAATACAACTAATTCATCTTCATCTCATCATAAATCCTAAAAATGGCAAGAAAGAAAATGGCAAAGAGAACACCCAAAGATGAAGGCTACTGCAGCATATGTAAGAGATGAAGCGGTTGACAATTATTTCAATTTTTGTTCTTTTGTTTTTAGTTTTTTAGTTTTTTGTATAAGTATTTTTTTTTGTTTTAAGAATTTAAACTAGAAAAAAGGGTAGCAACTGAGAAAAAAAAGGTAGTAACTGAGGAAACAAACAATTATCATCTGCTTAATTTATTATGTAAGTATGTCGGATATTTGTATGTATCATAATTTTTTCTATTCAACTTTGCATATGTTAGATGTTTATATGTCAAACAAACACTATCACATTCTAGATACTCGAATGTAAGTATTTTTGCATATGCTTAATTATTTATATATCTTTTCATAATTTATTAGTTTGTTACTAATTATTTGGTTTTAGAATTAATTTGGTTTCATTATGGTTCCATAATAATTAATATTATTTTTGGTTTCCTAGTTTGTTATCATATATCATTAATTTGCCACCATTCATCATCGTGTGTTTATGTATTTGGGTAATTGATGGAGTCCTTTTAACCATTTATCAGAAATTTGTTATCATCCTGAGTTTGATGATCTATTCAGGGAATTTGTTGTCATTTTTGCTTTTGAACTTTGTGCGAAAACATTCTATAGGTAAATAATTATGTTGTCATTTGTGTATAATTTATCATGGTTATTGGAGTATTTTAAGTAGTCTAATATACTTCATAGGTTATTGTGCAAACAAAAGAGGCATTGTAACTTGGAGTATTTGCCATGGTTCATGTTACCAACTTCATTTTTAACTCGAAATGACGACCAATAACTATTACAATAAGTATCGCTTGTAACGGAGCGACCCGTCGCAAGCTTGTGACGGGTCAAATTCCCCTCACAAAGAGCCAGTGTTAAGGCAAGTAGGGGCTCCATTTGCACCCCACTTGCCCTCCCACTTGCTCTTTGTGAGGGGGATTTGACCCGTCGTAAGCTTTCGACTGGTCGGTCCGTCACAAATGAGAATTTGTGTAATTATTATTGACCAATGATTATAACGTGAGAAAGAGGTTGCTATTTGCTTTGAGCATTGTTACAAGATTTGTATTTTGACTAACAAATTAAATTTCTTTTTGTACATAATGAGAAATATGTCATTTGACTTGAACAATGTTACCAGTTATGTATCTGGAATTAATGACAAATTAATACTGATATAGTTGTATTATGAGAAACATGTTATTATTTTGTTAGAACTATGTAACCATTTTAGTCTGTATTAGTACAATCTAACCAAATTATGAAATCATCAACTTTATCATGTTAACACTTTATTTGATCATGTTATCAGTTTCATTTTTAACTCGAAATAATAACTAATGATTACTATTGACCAATGATTACAACATGAGAAAGATGTTGTCATTTGAATTGAATATTGTTACCAGTTTTGTATTTTGACTAACAAATTAAACTTCTTTTTGTACATAATGAGAAATATGTTGACATTTGACACGAACAATGTTACCAATGATTGAATTAATGACAAATTAATATTAATATAGTTATATCGTTATGAGAAACATGTTATTATTTTGTTAGAACTAATATAAACCATTAGATCAAACAAATCAATGGTCAAGATTAAAGTTACATACGCTGAAGACCACCATTTTAGGTTGAGTCCCTAAGTCCTAATATAAACCATTAGATCAAACAAATCAATGGTCAAGATTAAAACAAAATAAAAAGACAGTATATAAGCTACCAAACCCACCCAAACCCTAACCAACCTCACACAAACTGCCTTCCCCTCTCTCTCTCTCTTCTTTCTCTCTCCACTTCTCTCCGCCTCTCCGCCTCCCTACTTCATCTTCCTCCTTCCTCACTCCACCGTTCACCCTCCTCCTCTTTAATCACCCCGCCTTTCTGTCTGCTCCTCCTCCCTCTGCCGCACCGCCGCCCGCCGCCTCCTTCCTCACTCCACTGTTCTCCCCCCTCCACCTTCGTCAAGCCGTCCTCCTTTCTCCTCCTCCTTACGTCGTCCTCCTCACGCCGCACCACCGGCCTCCTCCACCCTTCACTCTCCCGGCCTCCCTCCTCCCTTGGCCGAGTTCCGCCGCCTCTTCATTTTTCTTTTCAGATCTGGTTTTTCCAGATCTATTCTATGTGGGTTTTGGTGCGGTTTTTCTAGCGGCGGGAGGTAAGTAGTTGAGGTTGTTGAGGGGAGGTGGGTGTTGCGGTATAGGTGGTTGTCGTGGTCGTTTTTTCCTTTTTTTTCTTCAAATCTGTGTCGTGGTGGTTGTGGTGGTGGGTGTGTCATGGTGGTGGTTAATGTCGTGGTGGTCGGTGATTGGTCGTGTGGTGGTCTTCAGCGTGTTTGAGACTGTGGTGGTGGTTGGAACTAAACTTATTAAAATTACATACTCCTTTGACTAAAATTACACAATAAAGGACTAAAGTTACAAAAAAAATTAGACTAAAGTTTCATAAATTTGGACTAAAATAACATAAAATTGGACTAAAGTTACAAAAAATTAGACTAAAGTTACAAAAAATTAGGCTAAAGTTACATGACAGTTGATAAAAGTTACCTAAAATTTGACTAAACCTAAGTAAAATATTCATATTTTCAATTTAATATATTCAAAATCAAATTATATTACATAGTTTCATATTTTTATATGCAAAATAGCCTTAAAAAAGCTAAAGTTACACTTGGAAAAGACTGAAATTACACTAGTAAATGAATAAAATTACTTAAGTATTTCATAAAATTACATAAACTAAAATTAAAATATAAAATACATTATATTAACTTAAAGTTACACTATTAAAGGTTGAAGTTACACTTAAAAATGAATAAATTAGATAAAGTTACACTCTCAAAAGTTGAAGTTACACTCGTAAAATAATAAAGTTACAAAAATTTGTCATAAAGTTACAAAAATTATGTTAAAGTTACAAAAATTCAAATCTGAAATTTATTAGTAGTAGATGAGTGTCATTAATGCTTTTAATCTCATCCATCCATCTATTCTTTAATCTAGTGGTCTAGATGAGGACTTAGGAACTCAACAAAAAAGATGGACTCATCTGAACTTATCTCTCTCTCTCTATCTATATATATATATATATATATATATATATATATATATATATATATATATATATATATATATATCAGTAAGGATCAATTGAGTCCACCCTTAACCATAGAGTCCTTGAGTCCTCTTTAAGGCCATTGGATGAAAGAGATGGATGGCTGAGATTGATACTCCCAAAAGGTCATTAATACCACTCTCTCTCTACCCTTCACTAATTAATAACTAATCTACCCTAATTCAATATAGAAGCTTTTCCTCACAATTACTTATCTCTCATCTCACACAATATTCATCCTTTATTCTTTCTAAAATCCAAACAAATCAAAAAATCCAAACAAATCACTCCCCTCTTTTCCTCACACATCACCACCAAACCACTACCACCCAGTCACCCGACACCCTCTCACGACCACCCACCACGACCCTCTCATGATAACCCACCACCACCCTCTACACGACCCTACCAACAACAGCCCCTCCATGACCACCAACAACCACACATCTCCTTTCCTCACCCACCACCACCTCCCTCCACGACCGGACCCCACCACCACTAAATCAACACAAAAAAACCACCACTAAATAAACACTAAATCAACCAGACCTCACCCACCACCACCAACGACCTCCACGACCGGACCCCACCACCACCTCCCTTCTCCTTCCGCCACATGCCGCCTCCACCATGACCGGCCTTCAACAAAACCAAGATCTGAAAAAAAAACTAGATCTGGAAAAAAAAAAAAAAAAAAGGGTCGTGCGCGGTTCGTGGAGGGTGGGGGTGGTTGGTGAGGGTGGTGGTCAGATCTGGGGTTGGGTGGTAGGGGAAGATGGAGGACGGGTGTGGGGGGTGGGTGAGGGTGTCGTGGGGTGCGGCTGGAATGATGGGTGTATCTTATATATATATATATATATATTTGAGTGAGTCCACCTAAATATTTGAGTCCGTGAGTCCAGCTATACAATATCACATATTACACAAAACAATATCATTGGTTATACTAAACAGTATCACGTATAAAAACAACACAAAAGGGCTAAAAATATTTTATGTCATACTACTCGCCTTTGACGACGATCACCCACCCACCAATAACGGCGACATATCTAAGCACCTAGATGACACAAGCAAACAATTATCCGACACTGTCATCACCAATTATTTATCTAATGTTTTCTTTTCAATTTTTATCTTCCTCCACCATACACATTACACTTACTCGGAGCTCACACCACCCCCAATCACAACAATATTTATCATTGTTGTTAAATTCGGTGTCTTGTCGTCGGTTATGAAAACAAATGCGGGAGGTAAGGATGCGTAGTAGAGAGGAAAAATGATAAAAACAAGCTATATACAATAAACTTCGGTGAAACACCGATACTAGTAACTTTCAGGGATGAAAAGGCGAGAGAATGATGGTGTTTATCAGAGCCTTGGTATTGGAATCAATTAGTGTGAAAAAAGTATGAGAAAAAAAAGTTAGTAATAGTGTGTGAAAAAGTGTTTTAGTGGTGTGATATTGTCTAGTATAGCCCGTGATATTGTTTAGTATAACTTGTGATATTGTATTCTGGTCTCACGGACTCAAAAAGATAGGGTGGACTCACATGATCCTAATTCTATATATATATATATATATATATATATATATATATAGATTTGGGATCCCATGAGAACCTCCATGATAATGAGAACTGTGAGAACCACTCACAGCCCTTAGATCTAATAATATTAGACGCTCAAGATTAGTCAGTTAAACTAACATTTATTCACTCTTCACTCTTCCCCCTTCAAACCGTCACAAACAATTTTCCAATTATAAACTTCCCCTCTCTCTCTCTCCTCACTCTCATTCTCACTGTCACTCTCGGTTTCTCTTCAAACAACTTCTTCTTCGTATCTTCATCCGCCATTGTTGTTATTTAAGCTTCTTCTCTTCTTCGTTCGTTCTTCTTCACTCCGCCAATTTCAAGACTTTCTCTCTTCGATCATCTTCTTCTTCTCAAGTTCATCATGTCTTTTACCTGCAACGATCAACCGCCATTGCTTTAATTTTGAGCATATTACTCCGCCAATTTCAATAGTTTTCTCGTTTAAGTTTAGGTAATTCCTTATTTTCTACTATTTCTTTGCTATTACTCAATTTTTACTTTTGTTGTGCTTCAGATTAGTTCAATTTCTGCTTTAGAAATGCGTTATTACATCTGATTTCTTTTGTTTTTGTTGTTTTCAACTGTTGCATGTATGTTTAATCAAGTTTTCCTATATTCAATTTAGTATATTATCATCTGATTTCTGATTATTTTGTTTACAACCCTAACCCTAATTTTGTGTTATACGACTATTATTGATGATCCATTCTGATTTCTTTTGTTTTTTGTTGCTTTTGTTTTTTGTTGTTTTCAACTGTTGCATGTATGTTTAGTTATGTTTTCCTATATTCAATTTAGTATTTTATCAATTTCTGATTATTTTGTTTGCAATCCTAACCCTAATTTTGTGTTATACGACTATTATTGCTGATTCATTTTCAATACAATTGATTCCTCTACGTTCGACTTAATTCTTTGTTTCTACATCCATTTGTTTATTTTGTTGCTTTACTTCTTTTTGCTTCCTCAATATGGTACTCCTACTTACGGAATCAATGACTCTCTAGATAAGATGTAGCTTTTTAGGAGCCTATCTAACTACGTATATCGTTTTCTAACTTTGCCCCTTTCAACCTAGGTCTAATATGGACAATCATTGCTTGGGGTGGTTAATCAATCTTGAGGATGAAGATAGACAACAGTTCATTCATAATTATGTAACCGCAAAAAAAGCAAGTGTTAGTTGGACATTTGAAGGTCATGAAGTTCAGTTCGATTGTAGGCGTAGTCAAGCACAAAGTGGTGTTCTTGATGATCAAGATATCATGGAAACAATTTTCAGTAAAGTTGATAGTCAGTTTGACAAGGCAAACATGGCCGCTGTCTGTAAAAAATGGTCTCAACTGTTCATTTTTCATGTTGACGCACCTCTTGTTGATGCGGCATAGAGAGCCAACTTGCGAATTAATGATGTTAATGGCGTTAGGATAGTTCGTAGGGGTTCTAGAATAATTTCCCAAAGGTGTAAATGTTACCTGACACAAAATATGGCAGCTAGGTTTCTATTGCATATTTACCAATACCGAAATCCATTGCAGAGAGCACATATTAGGGAGGTTACTGATGTCAATGTTCGAGAAATTAATGATGCGCTCCGCGATATGCCACTCAAGACATTCCATACAGCATATCTAGTTGCAAGACAATTACTAGTTCGTAGAAGTTGAACTTAGATTAGGTTATGTAAACTCTAGATAGCCCAAGTTTATATTTTGCAAATGTAATGTATTTGGCTTAGTGCTTTAGTCTGATGCGGTTTTGAAGTTGTCTTTTTGCCAACCTTTTGTATTATGTATAATTATAATGGTTTGTAATTTGTATAATTAAGACTTATGTAATGGTTTGTACTTTGAAGTAATGTTAGAATCATTTTGCCTCAATTTCTGTCCTACTTTCTACATGATATTTGTATAGCCATATGTGTTTTTACATTCATAAAATATCTCTCAAATCATTGACAGATAGATATGGGACGAAAAAATGTCGCACAAAAGAAAAAACCACCAGCTAAAAAACCTGTCTCAATGCATTCTTTTTATTCAACCAAACCAAAAGATGATGAAGAATTAATAGCCAAGGCATCTAATTCAAGTAAGCTGTCTAGACTGATCTTATCTTTTGCATATGCATGGAATTACTTTATATGTACATTAAACAATCGTGTACATGCATAAAATATGTACAACCACGATATCGCGTACAAGTATGCTACATAACATTGCGGCTGCTAGTGTAATCCAGCCCTACTTAAAGGTTATCATTCCCCTAGTTTTAATCCCGTCCCCTTGGAAAAGGGTTCACTCTTCCCCCTCTAGGGTGTCTTTAGGTCTCGCGGCCGTTCGAATAAGGATAAGGGAAAGGGTTTAGGGTTGGATTAGGCGGGTCCGCGAAGCGGTCCTGCCTAATCCAACCCTAAACCCTTTCCCGTCCTACTTAAAGGTTATCATTCCCCTAGTTTTAATCCCGTCCCCTCGGAAAAGGGTTCACTCTTCCCCCACTAGGGTGTCTTTAGGTCTTGCGGCCGTTCGAATAAGGATAAGGGAAAGGGTTTAGGGTTGGATTAGGCGGGTCCGCGAAGCGGTCCTGCCTAATGCAACCCTAAACCCTTTCCCGTCCTACTTAAAGGTTATCATTCCCCTAGTTTTAATCCCGTCCCCTCGGAAAAGGGTTCACTCTTCCCCCTCTAGGGTGTCTTTAGGTCTTGCGTCCGTTCGAATAAGTATAAGGGAAAGGGTATAGGGTTGGATAAGGCGGGTCCGCGAAGCGGTCCTGCCTAATCCAACCCTAAACCCTTTCCCGTCCTACTTAAAGGTTATCATTCCCCTAGTTTTAATCCCGTCCCCTCGGAAAAGGGTTCACTCTTCCCCCTCTAGGGTGTCTTTAGGTCTTGCGGTCCGTTCGAATAAGGATAAGGGAAAGGGTTTAGGGTTGGATTAAGGCGGGTCCGCGAAGCGGTCCTGCCTAATCCAACCCTAAACCCTTTCCCGTCCTACTTAAAGGTTATCATTCCCCTAGTTTTAATCCCGTCCCCTCGGAAAAGGGTTCACTCTTCCCCCTGTAGGGTGTCTTTAGGTCTCGCGGCCGTTCGAATAAGGATAAGGGAAAGGGTTTAGGGTTGGATTAGGCGGGTCCGCGAAGCGGTCTGCCTAATCCAACCCTAAACCCTTTCCCGTCCTAAACCCTTTCCGCGAAGCGGTCTAGCCTCTTACATGCATCAAAAACCAACATATGTGCATTAAACTACCGTGTACATGCATGAAAAAGCAATATATGTGCATTAAACATTCTCATACCTGCATACAATTTGTGAATGATTAGACCATCTAGGTTATACATTTTCATCAATTTGTAACATTATGTTATTAATTATGAAGCTAATAACTGTTCTTAAATTTTACCAGATAATATGGAAAAGGAAACTCCTACAGCCGAAAAAGTTGTGCAATGTCGAAGGAGTACTCGTAAGAAGCCTAATGATAAAGGCGAAGATGCAAGTCCAAGTAAGAAGCAACCTAACAAAAAAAGCAATATATGTGCATTAAACTACTGTTTCCCGTTCTAATTTTACGATACCACTCCCCTAGTGTTAATCCTGTTCGATATAGTTTGGCTCAAACATAATAGTAAATGATGGCAATAGGCATCTAGCCTCTTACATGCATCAAAAGCCAACATATGTGCATTAAACTACCATGTACATGCATGAAAAAGCAATATATGTGCATTAAACATTCTCATACCTGCATACAATTTGTGAATGATTAGACCATCTAGGTTATACATTTTCATCAATTTGTAACATTATGTTATTAATTATGAAGCTAATAACTGTTCTTAAATTTTACCAGATAATATGGAAAAGGAAACTCCTACAGCCGAAAAAGTTGTGCAATGTCGAAGGAGTCCTCGTAAGAAGCCTAATGATAAAGGCGAAGATGCAAGTCCAAGTAAGAAGCAACCTAACAAAAAAAGCAATATATGTTCATTAAACTACCGTTTCCCGTTCTAATTTTACGATACCACTCCCCTAGTGTTAATCCTGTTCGATATAGTTTGGCTCAAAAAAAATAGTAAATGATGGCAATAGGCTTCTAGCTTCTTACATGCATAAAAAACTAACATATGTGCATTAAACGACCGTATATATGCATGAAACAGCAATATATGTGCATTAAACACTCTCATACCTGCATACAATTTGTGAATGATTAGACCATCTAGGTTATACATTTTCATCAATTTGAAACATTATGTTATTAATAATGAAGCTAATAGCTGTTCTTAAATTTTACAGGTAATATGGAAAAGGAAACTCCTACAGTAGAAGAAGTTGTGCAATGTCGAAGGAGTCCTCGTAAGAAGCCTAATGATAAAGGCGAAGAGGCAAGTGCAAGTAAGAAGCAACCTAACAAAAAAAGGAAGCCTAATGACGAAGGTGAAGGAACCTCAAGTGTGAACAAAGCTACGAAAAGAAGGAAACGTAATAATGACTATAAGACTCTACTTACGAGGATGAGTCCTTCAATGATAACTAATCTGATCAAGTTGAACCCATCTGAGAAGCAAATTGAAGCCATTCAGAGCATGGGTTTTGGGGGTTTGCTCAAGCTTCAAACAGAAGAAATCAATGGTCATTTAGCACGATGGATTGTAGAGTCATTCAATCCTTTTGATTGTTCGTTGATGAATGGGAAATTGGATATAACAGATGAGGATGTCTACTTGGCAACTGGAATTCCGATGGGTCCATTAGACATCGTTCAAGTTGGGAGGTACTCCAAAGAGGAGGCTTATTTAGAGGCTGTGAAGAGATTTAAAGGGCAGTTTAGCACCTCAAATATTACCAAAAAGCTTGTACTAGAGAAGATGATGGAGCAGCGGGATGGTGGAGACGATTTCAAGAGAAACTTTCTTTTGTATATCGTTTCAACTCTGTTGATGGGTGTGATTGGTGATGTTCCTAGCACTCGCATATTTAGTTGCTTGGGTGATCTCTCCGATGTTCCTAATTTCTGTTGGTGCAAATTTGCAAGGGATCAAATGATGGACAATGTTATTTCATTGAAAGAGGCAGTGGTTAGTGATCCTAATACGTACTTTAAGGGACCTATTCTGATTTTTACCTTTATCTACTTGGATAGAGTAGTTTTTAAGTCCCGAACGGTATCTCGATCTTTTCCTTTGTTGGCTAATTGGTCTAACAAAAGTATCAGAGAGAGGGTGAAGTTGGAGAAACACGAGGGGAAGGGTTTCGGAAAGGAGCGCGTAGTAGACAGATTTGTTTATCATTCTGAAACTGTCCATGAAACGGAGGAGAAACACCGGCCTGATAATGCAACAAAAGATAAGGTTGACGGTAATGAAGAAGGTTGTCCCCTTGAAGAGAAAAAAAAATGCGTTAATATTTTAGTGGGGTCTGCTGTTCATTTTGCAGACAGTTATGATGCATTATTTAAGGCAATTCGGCAAGCTAAATCCAAGGTTCCCAGTTTAGTCGTTGTTTCCCAAATGCAATCTTTGGCTGATTCGTTGTTTGAAGGGTTCTCCATGTCTCAGCAGAGTAGAGAATCTGAGAGGGAGGGGGATAGGGAGGGTGCTGCTGGCGTGGGTGGTTCTGCAAGTGGTGATAAAGTGGAGGTAGATAAGAGGATGGAGGAGGATAAAGTTCAGCAAGACGAAGATAAAGTTGAACCTGAACGGGAGGAGGAGAAGAAGAAGGATGAGGTATATGGGGATGATGATTTTCTTGATAATCCCTCTGTCTTAGCTGAACTAGAAAGTGTTCTTAATAATGCCTACAACCATGTTGGTAAGGTGTTTAAAGAGCATGGTAATAATCTTGGCAAAGAAAAGATGGACAAAGATCTTATGGAAGGACCCTCTTTTAGTCTTTTTACTGGTGATGACGCTACATACACATCTCAAGAGTTCTATGATTCACTGAAGTTTCATTATTTTAAGGCTCCTCATGCGGGCGTTCCCCGTGCAAGCACGTCAGCTACACCTTTCATTTCATCCCCTGTATCGCCAATAGTTATCCCGTCCCAACCATCGCCAATAATTATCCCATCCCAACCATCACCAATAGTTATCTCTGATCTCAACTGTCATTGGATCAATCGCCAATTATGCCTTCTTCTCCCCTTGTACAAGTGTCCCCAATTGCCCCCTCAAAACATGCCATTGAGACCCGGCAACCTAAGAGGGTGCTGTCAAAGAGGAATGTTGAGGTAGCTGATGTTTACCGTTCACCTTTCTCCATACGAAACGTGGATGTGTTGCGTGACTTGAGTCAGTCTGAGAAAGAGATTGGAGACTATGCATTTGCATGTGACTTAGACGAAGGGTATGTATTAGTCTACTACATCTCTTCATTTTTCATTGTATTCAATAAATGTATTATATTTTCTATTTATAACACTAATGTTTCCTTTTTTATACATGTTTAGCGAGGTTCTGTTCAGCCATACGGGCAAGAGTCTTACACGACGTGATTTAAAGACCTTGTTACTTGGTAGTAAAGTTCACAGCAATGTCATCAGTTTGTGGTGTGATTATCTAAATGACCAAAACAGATTAAGATCTCGTACATCCCGTTGCCGTCTATTTTTCACAGAAGAAACTGATGTAGGTTTTTTATTTAATTTTGTTACAGCGTCAGTTATCAAATTGTAGCTTTTGTATTCTCTAATACATCACCTAATTTAATCTACAGATTAACTCATTGGACGTCAACTTTGAAGAAGTGAAGTTGGTAATTCCTTGAAGATTTAAATTTTTTTTAAAATGTTGCTAATTAATAATATAAATAGTTCTTAGCTAATAGCCTTTTTATTTTTATTATATTGCAGGTTTTTACTCCTGTTGTGGCACCCACGCCACTTCTTTTTTGTTTCCATGTTGAGAATAGCTTGTACGAAGTTATACACCCAATGGATGTGAAGCAAACTGATTATTCAGTCCATGTTAAAGATGTGGTATGTCTTCATACGCTTTCGCAATAAGCTTGTTAAATGGCTGATTTAGGTCTACTTTTAAAATAAATTATTTACTTGGCATTGTCTTTCGCTTATCAGACGAAATTGTTGATTTCAAAGCTTAGTAACAAGATTCCAAAGCTGAACGCTGCATGGTATGTAATAGCCAAACTGTATGTTCCGAATTCAACCTTTGATGTTGTGCGTGATACTGGAATCTACCTTATGCGTCATATGGAGACGTACAACGGGACTAAGTTAGGCTATAGTTCAAAGCTGCTAAAGGACGTAAGTCTCTATTACTGAAGTCTAATTTTAAGTTAGTGTTTATATTTATCTAGCTTATGCGTAATATTTAGATCAATTAACATGAATGTTTATTAGGAAGGTCATCAGTTTGTTTCATTTTCTGCTACAGTGCTACTTGTCTTATTTGTGCAGTTTCATGGATGTATATGCATGAACTAGCTTTGTAGTTTCATGAATTAGCCATGTATATGCATGAACTAGCTCTGTAGTTTCGTTAATTAGCCCTGTATATGCATGAAATATGTAGGCTCTGATGCTAACTTCACTTTTTTTGATATTTTTCAGAGATATGCTGTGAAAAGTTATATTGTGAGGGTTTGCAATCAAATTTTGACTTGGGCTAACAACTCTTTGAAAGTTCAAGTGAAGTCTGATGCAAAGGCTTACAACAGTGGCAGTGGCTGTGAGATTCGGTAAATAAAAATTCTACATTTTTGTCTTATACAACTTATATCTTTCAATCAAATTTTAAGAACCTTTGATTTTCCGCAGTAATCAGGTGCGACAAGAGTTATGCTATACGGATGCACGAAAAGAGTTATGCTATACAGATGCACAGTTGATGAATTTTATTAAGACAAATGTGGCGAATAGGAAGTAAGTTATAATTGACCATAAAGCATTTTTTAAAATATAATTATTTTTTTGCATTTATATGTTTTGAGTGGATCTAATTACAATATTTGCGTTATTAGTGATGTTGTTGTTGCAACGGAATGGTTGGAAGTTACCCAAGAAGCAATGCAGACTTTTCTACGAGGGAGTTGGGTGATGGATATGGTTATTGATCTTGTTGGTCTTCGTACAACACTAGAAAAACCAGGTGTTGTGTACTTTCCGACAATAATGAAGGCATGTATTCATATTCCTTAGTAACTACTAATGATTGTTCTTGGAATTACCAAGATTTTTGACAAAGGCTCGCTCGCACCTTTCAGGATGTTGTTCCTAAAGACGGTTTTCGAAGCCAATACATTAAGCTTGACTATTTGCCCCAAAATTTAGCCAAAGCCCAACTGGTAAATAAATAATTATCACTGATTATGTATCATGACGGTTTTTATTGTATCAATTTCATTTCCGCATGTTTTGTAAATATTTCAGGCGTTCTTTCCTTTCTGCGTGAACAAAGAACATTGGTTGGCTTGTGTTTCGGATTTTCATAAAAGGAAAAATTTCATACTTGACTCCAGATTGCCACGGCGCCCTGATGCAAGACGTACATTTTTGGTTGATACGGTATGATTTTATGCCTAACACGCTGAATGATCATGTGCTCATGTGTTGGATTGACCTGATATTTGTTTAAATCGCTTATCTCAGCAGCGAGAAATATGTCATTATTACGTTTATTTTATGGATAACTGTCACAACTTCTTCTTGTGTCATATTCCCTGTTACCAAACTTTGTTCGAGTCGATTATATAATCTGAATGTTTTTGTATAGCTATTACCTGCTTTGGAGATCATCGCAAGAGACCGTCCGAGTTACAAAAGACTGTTGCAGATAAAAACTTTTGAGTGGGAGATTGTGAATGTGCCTCAACAAAAGAATGGGTACCTTACGTACTTAAATTATGCTTAAATTATATTACTCATCTTAATATATTTGATGGATACAAACCATATTTAAATGTTTAACAACTTTCATAGGTATGCTTGCGGAGTCTATCTGCTGAAGTGGCTTGAAAACTTGCGTTTTCAAGCATCATGGATAGATGAGACTTGTTACGAGGTAAGGTTGTCTAAACTAAGTTATATTAGTTGAATATTATTGAGCATTTTTTATTGCAGCACTTTTAATATTGTTGTCAAAAATATATATGCAGGATTTGGATGAATATGGTGAGAGTATGCTTCTTGAAATTATGAAATGGGAGCAAAACAAGAGAAAGGTAATATCAATAACTTTTGAATTCATAATTTTCAATTTTCTTTCGTTTATTTTCAATCTAAGGAGTGGCCTAAACGTAACAATATTTCCCCCGCTTTTACTTTTGTAGGTTTTCGACTAGGCATTATTTTCTAAACACTTGATTATCGAAGGGAGTAGCACAGAACCTAACCCTATATTCCAACCATTGAACCTTGCAAGATTTGGCTGGAGTAAAGTTGTAGATTTCTGTATGTTTGGGTGGTACAGTTAGTGTAATTATTGACCATAGGATATGTTAAAAGATATCGGTAAGTTTAGGTGGTAAAGACATATAACTTATAGGATCTACTTAAACAGTTGTACTAGGGCATCAGGTATGAAATTATTGCCTTATACATGCATTAAAAAACAGTTTATGTGCATGAAACAACCTTCCACATGCATAAAATATGTTATCTTTGGAAACTGGCCTATGTCAAAACAGTTATGATTAGCGTAAACCAGTACTCGAAATATAAAATATGACCATCTCGTCTAGACAAGCGGAAAACAGTTCTCAAAATTGTTCCAGAATTAGGTAACTTGATGAATAATAATTGTAAAGCAAATTAAGCTATTTGTCATCGGTCATCTTTTCTAAAAAAACTCTGATTGTCTAAAAGACTAATATTAATATGGGACAAAGCCCAAATTGAAATAAGCACAAATTAAGTACTTTAAGTTTCCCTACATCATTTCATCAAATTTTTCAAGTTCCTTAATAATTGTCGTATGAGTGCATTAAAAAATAGTATATGTACATGAAACAACCTTGTACATGCATGAAAGATGTTATCTTTGGGACCTGGCCTGTGTCAAAACAATTATGAATTTTCATTCTAAATATGACCATCATGTCTCAAGCGGAAACCAGGACTCAAAACTGACCCTAAATTATGACTGGCCCAATACTAATACTCTCATCGTCAAGCGCGTGCATTGCTGCGAAGTCAACAATCTCCGCCCCATCACTTCATAATCCCTGCCGCCCCACCACCTTCTCTATTCATGCCATCAATCCAAACATCTTCGTGGCACAAATCAAATAGTCAAACAATTTGTGTATTAATATAGCCCAAGCTTCATCAATTAATCACTTTTAGTTAATTGTTCCCTACATAAATTAATCCTATTTCTCAAGTTCCTCAAATAATTGCCTTTTACATGCATTAAAAATTAGTCTATGTGCATGAAAAAACCTCCTACGTGCATGAAATACGTAATATTCGAGTCCAGACATGGTCATAGGATGTGCCAAAATTAAAACAAGTTCACATGAATAAGAGGACCATTTTTCAAGTGGACTTTAGTGAGTCCATTCTCAAGTGATTTTTGAAGGCTTCACAAGTCGAAATTTTATAAAATAAAAAAGTTCAACAATAAAATTTCAAATAAAAAGTCCAAATACAAAATTTCAAATAAAAAAGTCCTAAAATGGTTATACATGCTACTGTCAAATTAAAAAAATCTTCAAGCATGCTTCTCAAATGATATTCTTCAAGTTCTTCAAGTATGCTTCTCGAATGATATTCTTCAAGTATGGTCCAACAGTGCAAGTCCCCTGCTTAACTGCACAAGTCCAAACATTGTTTCATTAATCAAATTTGCAAAACTGCCAAGCGACACAAGTATAGTTTCAGGAGAGATAAAAAAAAAACTGGAGGGAAAACATGTGCTAATAATAGAAAACTTACGCTAATATAAGAGAAAACTTACTCTACTCATCGTCATCGTCGGTGGTCTTTTTGTCACAATTCCTACTGTCATGGTTCGCCATCTCCCCACAAGCCTTGCATCTTCTTAACGGTCTCTTGCTTACTTCCCCAGCCTTTTCTCTTTGCGAGATCAATCGTTTCCCGGATCCTTTGTTTTTGCATTGTCTTGGAGGCAAAACTTTAATTTCACTAGGAAGACTTGTTCCCAAAAGCATTCCAATTTCAGCATTCTTGTCCATTTTCTTTCCAATATCACTATTACCACTATCATCAATGACACTTGTTACCGCAAGTACCCTTTCTTTGAACCCACGTAGCATGCCCAGCAACTCATCACAATAAACAGGACTTTGTTCAACTACTGACACGCAAGTGAACAATTCTGACCACAATTCACTGACTTTGTTTTTCTGTACCTCAACTGATCTACAATCAGTGAGCAACTGCCCATCAGAACTGAATATGGGCTTGCAGGTTGCTAGTTTGCTTCACCTATTAATTAATATTCACTTGGAACTTTCTTAAACTCTCGTTCTCTAAGGACACACAGAGCATGTCTACAGAGTATTCCATGCCTTTCAAACTTCTTGCAAGTGCACACAATTTTTGATTCATCCGTCTTTAACCCAACCACATACACTTTATCCCTTTCTCGATCTATGATAGAGATGTATTGAATTGCATGTTCCGGATCTTTTTGTATATCCTCAACACCACATGAAAAGCATGCTGCTTTTAATTCCTCCTGAAACTCAAAGAAAATTTTTGGAGTGTAGAATTCTGCTGCATGCTTTTCTATGGCTAGTGGAGTACACAACGAAGGGGACGAGTTCTTTGATTGTGCAATCAGTTTCGATTGAGTCCATCTTTGTGAATCCATTGCACTCTCAAATCTCATCCAAAACTCAACAAGGGTCAAATTTGGATTAGTGAAGTTGCTAAAGAAATTATTTTCTGACTCCGACCTAGAGGTTGTTCTCATCAGACCTCCTAAAAACAAGTCACGAAAGTAAGCTGGAACCCACAACTTTCTCATACCATACTTCTCCTTAAGCCACCCATTATCTGACAACCCATGAGATTCCACAATTGTATTCCACCTTTCCTCAAATTCATTCGGCTCCACATCTTCACCCCAAACACATGAGTTTATCTCTTTCAGAAAGCTAGTTTCTTTACATATTGTATGCCCTACCTTCTCAGGCAACTTCTTCAATATGTGCCACATGCAATATCTATGTTGCACCTTATCTTTAAAGACTAGTTTCATTCCTTCTTCTATCCCCCCGTCTTCATCAGTTATCATACAAACTGGATGACGACCCCCCATAGCTTCTAGGAATTTCGTAAATAACCAACGAAATGACTCCTTCCCCTCATTAATAAGAAGTCCTGCCCCAAGGTAACGCACCTCTTATGATGATCCACCCCAGTGAAAGGGGCAAAGATCATTCTATAAGTATTTTTCCTAAAGGTAGTGTCAAAGGATGTCATGTCCCCAAATAACAAATAATTTTTTATACTAATAGGGTCAGCCCAAAAAATATGTGACAATCTACCTTTAGAGTCTACCTCAAAATCGAAGTAAAACGACGGACACATGTGTTTTATTTTCATAAAATGCTCAATGAGCATTTGAGCATCACCTTCTGCTAAATACTTCTTTATATCTCTGGAATAATTTTTAAAGTCTTCCAATGACGCACCCACATTCTTATAACCTCTAACGTACTCCTTAAACATCCTAAAGGTCCTAACTGGTCCTTGGTTGACTTTTGCGTTGTCAACTATGAATTTTTTATGAACTATATTCAATTCTCTCGTTTGCGTCAAATGTACCATTGTTAATGGTGTTTGTGGCATATGATTATGACCTTCAACAAAAGCATATATTTGGTATTGACCACTAGGAATTCGCTTAAAGTTAACCCTAGCAGGACACGAAATCCTAGTTCTTTGCCTCCGTTGTTTTGTTCCTTTTGCTTCACATTCTCCAGCCTTATTACACAAACATGCTTTATGCGTGACAACATCCTTAGAAACCTTTTGTGATCTTAATCTAGACACAAATCCACATTCTTTTGCATATGCTTCATAAAACCCAATACCAAGTTCAAGCTTATCAAATACCATACCAATACTAGGCTTAAGATGGATAGGACAATCAAAAGTACGATTCCTGTTGCTTGAAGAACCTTCTGCCACCTCTTCATCTACTAATTCCTCTACTACGTTGTCTGCATATGTGATGAAATAAAGTAGAATTAAAAAGATGAGGGATACATAAGAAGATGAATTACAGATATACAACACATGTATAGCTCAGTTTTCTTAACACTTGACTTATAGGTGCATGGAAAAACGACACATGTGCATGAAAAAACCCAGTACATGCATGAAATATGAAAAAAACTAATGAGGTAGAACAAAATTGTACCTTGAATAACATCAGAAGTCACAGGTACAGGAACCTCAACTGCAATTGCAGATATTTCAGATACGGATTGAGATGCATTAGCTTCTACAATCACTACTTGACTTGTAATTAACATTTGAAGAAGTATATGATACAATGTCACTCACATTCCTACAACAAGAAACATCAAAAATTAAATAATGAACGATTTTGATGCATATCAGAAAATTACTACATTGATAAAACCCAGATTTTGATGCACCTAATACAAATTAGATGCACATAATTATCTAATTGACTCCCCAAATTCATGATTTCAACAAATTTAGGTAATTTATCAAAATCAACAACCATAATTTCTCAATTGACCCAATATAATTCACCAAACCCTAATTTCACAAACATAATAATAATTACCAGTTTAGCCATAATAAAACCATTAATTCAACTAATTTAATAAAAAAAAATAAAAAAAATACAATTAGATAACAATATAAACCCTAAATTCACAAAATTTAATCATCAATTTCGAATGTTTACCTCGAATTAACAGTATCCATGGATGGAGAAGCTTTTAACGGTTTAATCGTCGAAGTGCTTGATCGTCGAAGTGTTAGATCGTCCTTTATGTGACGATCGAACGGGAGAGAGAAAGGTTTGGGGGTAGAATGGGCGTGATGAACTGATGTCGAAGAGGGAGAAAAAATTATGAGTGAGAAAGAAATTTTGGAAAATGAATGAGATTGAAAGGTTTGGGGGCAGGACCCGCGGGAGCGAGAAAATTGGACGTTAGGTGAAGTGTTTGGTTACTTAATCTGAGCTGTTTATATTATAAGATCTAAGGGCTGTAAATGGTTCTCACAGTTCTCATTATACTAGTGGTTCTCACCGGATCCTAACCCTATATATATATATATATATATATATATATATATATATATATATATATATATATATAGAGGTGGGATCCGGTGAGTCCACCTAAATATTTGAGTCCGTGAGTCCAGCTATACAATATCACAGAATATACAAAACAATATCACTGGTTATACTAAACAATATCACGAAAAAAAAGAGCACAAAAGGGTTAACAATATTTTATGTCATACTACTCGCCGTTGACAACCACTACCCACCCACCAATACCGATGACAATCCAAGCATATAGATGACACAAACAAACATTTATCCACCATTGCCATCACCCATTATTTATCCAATGTTTTATTTCCAATCTCCATATTCCTCCACCGATACACATTACTCCTACTCGGAGCTCACACCACCACCAATCACAATAAAAAAATTAATTGTCATCGCTAAATTAGGGGTCTCGTTGTTGGTTATGAAGAAGAATGCCGGAGGCAAAGATGTTAAGTAGAGAAGAAATAGGATAAAAGAAGCTATATACCATAAACTCCGGCGAAACGCCGATAATAATGACTTTCCGGCATGCAAGGGCGAGAGAATGATGGTGTTTGTCGGAGCTTCGATACCGGAATCAATTGGTGTGAAAAAAGTATGAGAAAAAAAAGTTAGTAATAGTGGGCGAAATTTATGTTCAGTGGTGTGATATTGTACAGTATAACCCGTGATACTGTTTAGTATAACTTGTGATATTGTATCTTGGACTCACGGACTCAAAAAGATAGGGTGGACTCACATGATCCTAATTCTATATATATATATATATATATATTAATGTTCCCATATTTGTTGTTTTAGTTTTTTTTTTATTTTTTTTATTTAAGTTCTCAGTTGTGTTGTGTTTGGTTGGGTTGGGTTGTGTTTTGTCTTTTTTTTTAGATCTGATAAAGAGGTGTCAAATGTCAATGACGTCTACTAAAGTAACAAAAATCAAGGTAACACATTTTCTTTATTAAAGTTACATAACGTTTGTATTAAAAACAACCTCTAAAGTTGCACTTTTGGTGTTCGATCTACATTGTTTTTATAAAAATGACTTTATAAGTTTGTTTTGGTTCAGATCTCCATTTTTTTTGTGAGTGTGGGTTGGTTGGTGGTGGTCAGACTACATTTACATTCATGGACGACTACAATTACATTCATAGAGGACTACAGTTACATTCATAGAGGATTACAGTTACACTCATAGAGGACTAAAGTTACACTCATAAAGGATTAAAGTTACACTCATAAATTTGTCGTAAATTACATAAATTAACATGTAATAAAGTTAAAAAAAACTCACACAAAATGGCCTAAATTTACTAAAGTTACACTCGTAAAATATTAGATTTACCTTCGAAAAGCATCAAAGTTACACTCGTATAATGTTAAAATTATATAAATTCAAATTTTTATATACAAAACCGTTTTTAAAAAAATTAAAGTTACACTCGAAAAATATCAAAGTTACACTGGTAAAATGTTAAAATAATATAAATTCAAATTTTTAAAAACAAAACCGTCTTAAAAAAATATTAAAGTAACACTAGAAAATCATCAAAGTTACACTCGTAAAATGTAAAAATTATATAAATTCAAATTTGTATATACAAAACCGTCTTAAAAAATTAAAGTTACACTCTAAAATATTAGAGTTACACTCGAAAATCATCAAAGTTACACTCGTAAATTGTTAGAATTATATATATTCAAAACTTTATATACAAAACTGACTTAAAATTTTAAAGTTACGCTCAAAAATATTAAAGTTACACTCGAAAAGCATCAAAGTTACACTCATAAGGTCTTAAAATTTTAAGTTCAAATTTTTATATACAAACCGCCTTAAAAAGTTAAAGTTATACTCTAAAACATTAGAGTTACACTCGTAAGCATCAACGTTATTGTGACAACCCTCGAGATAGCGGAAATAAAACATAACAAGCATGCAATTTAGATAGTGGAAAATACGATATTTTTGAAACTTTTTACATGCCAATGGAAGAGTACGAGGAATGTCAAATACATACCAACTAAAGTATAAAATACTACAAAGAGACATGGTCTCTCAAAACGTGATCAAGCATTAAAGTTGTTTAGTAAACTAGCTAAGAACGTCTATGGGTGAATCGTCAAGTCCAACGCTCGCTAGCTCACACCCGAACCCAAAAACAAGCAAAGATCCAGCCAAGCAACCTGTTCATTCATGAAACATGAACGCCACAGTCAGTGGGGAGTAACTCCGGGTTCTCCCAGCCATATCACAAATAACATACTTAAACGGTAATAAACATATAGAAGCATATATATATATATATATATATATATATATATATATATAGAGAAAGGTTCAAATGAGTCCCTCATATCTTTTGAGTCCCTAAGTCCTCCTAAGAGCCTTTAGATCTTTAGATATGGATGGTTGAGATTAGAAGCTAAAAGTAACCAATACACTAATTCATTCTTTATCCACTAATTAATTGTCTTTCTCTCTCTAGATTAAAGTTGATGACATTTTAGCATTTTTAGGGTGAGACTTTGTTTTCAAGTATAGATTTTGTTTTTCTACGAGTGTACAGTTTTACAAGTGTAACTTTTATCTTTTACGAGTGTAACTTTAATTAAAAAAAAGTGTAACTTTATACTAAAAAGCGATTTTACGCCAAGTTTTTGACATTTTACGTATTTTTAGAGTGTAACTTTAGCCTTTTACAAGTGTAACTTTAATCTAAAATAGTACAACTTTATACTAAAAAGTGATTTTATGACAAACTTTTGACATTTTACGTATTTTTAGAGTATAACTTTAACTTTATACAAGTGTAACTTTAATCCAAAATAGTCTAACTTTATACCGAGAAAGTGATTTTAAGACAAGTTTTTAACATTTTACGTATTTTTAGAGTGTAATTTTACCCTTTTACAAGTGTAACTTTAATCCAAAATAATGTAACTTTATACTAAAAGTGATTTTAAGACATGTTTTTTACATTTTACGTATTTTTAGAGTGTAACTTTAACCTATTACGAGTGTAACTTTAATCTAAAATAATGTAATTTCATACTAAAAATTGATTTTATGGCAAGTTTTTAACATTTTACGTATTTTTAGAGTGTAACTTTAGCATTTTACAAGTGGAACTTTAATCAAAATTACTGTAACTTTAATCCAAATATAGTGTAACTTTATTATTTTTTGATTTCTTATAATTGTTAGACAAGTTTCTCACATTTTAA
>JAIUZE010005941.1:0-34657 GCA_022085475.1 Heliosperma pusillum
TCTTCACTATCAGGATTCACCTGACCACTCACTTGGTTAGGGAGATTTTGTACCTTGGGCCCGTGTACTTGAGATACCAGTATCCTTTCGAAAGATTGATGAAAGTCTACAAGGACTATACATCTAATCGGTATCGTCCAGAAGGTTGTATGGCTGAACGTGCTATATTAGACGAAGCTCTTGCATATTGTTACGCTCATCTCTCTCCTGAGGAGTTAATTGGCGTTCCAAAGAATCGTCATAGTGACTGGATGACCGGAAAAGGTATTAGGGGCCGGGTTGAAAAAATTGTGTCACGTGACATGTTACATTTAGCACATACGTATGGGCTAAACAACGAAGATGAGGTGCAACCTTATATTGAACAACACAAAGATGAGCTCAAATACGATCACCCAAACAAGAGCGAGATGTGGATTGCAAACGAGCATAAGAAGACATTTGGAGAGTGGTTTAGGAATGTTGTCTTGGAGTATAAGAATGTGTATGGTGATGACATCTCTCCTAGGTTACTACGTCTTGGGTTAGGTCCACATGCCAGGGCCACTTTTTTCAGCGGTTTTGCTATTAATGGTTATACTTTTTACACCCGCGAGCAAGATGAGTTGAGCACAATGCAAAATAGTGGTGTGAGTTCTGAATTTGAGGCAATGCACTTTGCTACTTCAAAAGATCAAAACCCTATTTGGGGAAAATGCCTTTATTATGGTGTTATTCAAGAAATATTGGTATTAGATTACATTGATTTCACAATACCTCTGTTTCGATGTAACTGGGTTGATAACAACAACCATTGTGTTCGAAAGGATAAAATGGGATTTACGTTGGTCAATTTGGATAAGGTTGGCAATAATAAGGATGATCCTTTCATAATGGCATCCCAAGCTAAACAAGTGTTCTATGTCACCGATCCTATGGATAAGAAGTGGTCTGTTGTACTATCTATAAGGAGTATACGGGGTGCACCCGATAATGGTGGGGATAATGATCAGGATGTCGTGTTTGAGGGAATGGATCACTCTTCCACTGTATCTTATTTCGACAATGTTGACACTGATCATGATAACAATGAAAGCATCTATATGCGTGATGATCATGGTGAAGGTATTTGGGTTAACGAAGAAACTATGTCGGGCAAGAAACGTCCCCTATCCTGAGGTGGTATTGTCTTTAGTTTTTGTTAGCTTTGGTCATTGTTGAAGATTCCCAAATTATTTAGCTTTTGGTCATTCATTATACAGTCTCCATGTTTTGGTTTCTGCTGATATTGCAGTGTATAGTGCTTATGATATTGCTGTCTTTGTTGGTTTCTGCTGATTATTATTGCAGTGTATAGTACTTATGATATTGCTGTCTCTTATAATTATACTTAAAAAAAAATAAAGGTAAGCAACAACAACGGTTGTTGTAAATCTACCCGTTGTTATTGATTATAACACCGGTTAATAACCATAAACCGTTGTCATAGTTTTTACTAATTACAACGGGTAGACTACTATAACCGTAGTCATTGCTCTATCACAACGGTTTGTTTATAATAACCGTTGTCAATATTTGTAGATAGAAAACACACAACATTAGTAATACGACTGTAGTACTGCACCACAAAAACTCTATCACAAAGCGATCATTTTTCTGTCATCATCTCCCTTATTACTCAGCTATTATTTTTATCAACTATTTCTTGAATTTGTGAATTTGTGAATGGCATTTCCTGAATGTCGTTTATTTCCTGAACGTCAATTATTAGCAAATTTGTGAATGTCATTTCCTGAATGTCGTTCAATTCTAATTTTGCTTTATCGATTGAATAGCTTTGAATTGAATTAGTTTAATTACTTCTAAACTTAAGTCAAAAAACAAATTAACGTATCAACATTAATATTATTAAATAATAAGTTCAAACGGCGCAACACACAAATGGCGCCAAAACAACAACAACCAAACAACCAAACAACTACAACCAAACAACAACAACAAATTAAATTGAGTCCGGGTAAATCTCCCGGATAGCTGTCACCGCTAGAGCATATGCATCAATCGGGTCAGCCTCGGCCAGAGCCAACCCTTCCCACTGCTCTACCTGGGTCACTTCAACGAGGTCGACCCCATTTGGGAAACAGTAACGCTCATGTTCGGAGGCCACCCATAGATATGGCCCAGGCTTGTGGTCCGTGCTCTCAATAAAATCTTGTCTCCCATGCCCGGCCTTGTCAAACATTCTTGCCAGTTTGAATGCGGACGCACGATGCGCATCCGACATCCCAAACTCGAAAACGAGATGCCCTGTAAAGTGCCCGCGATGATAATTTGGCCACATCTTCCTTATTAAGTAGCCATTTCGAATAAGCGTATCACGGAGGTTTTTGTAACTTTTACACACAACGTAGCCACCCTCAATATGACAAGGCATTTCTTTCATGATGCAAGCATATGGTTTAGTAAAAGTTCCAGACATTTTGTATGGTTGATGTTAGTATTGAGGCTGGGAAATTTTGTATGGTTTAGCAAATATGTTATTGATTAGAGTTGGGACTTTTGTATGTGGTTGATAACCTGCTTGTATTGAGGCTGTATTTATAGAGAGTTATTTATTGGAGTTATTTATTCACATGCATGCATTGGTTCACATGAAGGCATTGATTCACATGCAGGCATTGGTTCCCAAAACGACTATACATTCACATGCATGCAGTACGTTATTGATTGAGTAAATGTGTGAATATGCAGTCAATGCATTTACTGCAATGTGCAGTCAATGCAATTACTGCAATGTGCAGTAACCCTATCACAACGGTTGTGGTAACGAAAACCGTTGTGGTTAGTAATAACAACGGGTTTTTGTACCAATAACCGGTGTTATTGCGTAATAACAACGGGTTTTTGTACCAATAACCGTTGTTATTGCTCAATATTATTATTTTTAATTAAAAGATATTGCAGTCCAAACCCGTGAATAAACAACAGCAGAACCAACATTGATTAAAGCATCCATTGAACATCATCAATGGCAGCATAACCCCTCTATAAATACAACCTCAAAACCCCTCCTTTAAATATTCCATAACTACCCTAAAATTAATATCATCAATGGCAGCAGTTAACCTTCCCAACGATGAAACGACCCTTACAAAATTGATTGCAGATGAGGAGGAGGCTCTTGCCGTAGTTCCCGCTTATCATCACCCATTGATTAAAGGATCCATTGAACATCGAAGGGATTATTGGATTAAGAGGCGTGAAGCAGTCCGACTTGTCAACCAAGCGTCGTCATCATCATCGTCCTCTGTCTACCCACGTCGGCCTTATACTCGGAGGTTTGATGCCGCAAGAGATATGTTGAGCTGTACCCGTCCTACCTTATCTCCACATGCAAGACGTGTACTTGCAGGCATTGAATCTGTTATTGCAAAATACGAGGTTAATGATCCGGAAGTCATCAGTATCATCCATATTGTTCCGGATTGTTGGTGGCAGTGTGAGAAAAGCTTTTTACACTTAACCGGAATTGTTCCGGATTATTTAACATCTTTATTTATTTGATGTCGGATGCATGTAATGTACTTTATTATAAAATCTAGGTTATTCCTAATGAAATCAATGAGAAAGAATGTTGTTTAAAGTGTTTGAATTGATGTTCAATATTTTGATGTATTATGAGAAGTATATAAAAAAGGGTTTAGGGTTTAGGGTTTAGGGTTTAGGGTTTAGGGTTTAGGGTTTAGGGTTTAGGGTTATTTTGAAGTAACACACGTATACTCATAATGATACTTAATAATTAAAAGTGATCCGACCCGAAAATGATACTTAATAATCATCACGCGGATAATAAATAATGATTTCTATCGAATTAAATAAAATAACCCGATACTAGCGAGCTAATTAATTTTGGGTCGGACAGTTTCAGGTTTGTGATGCAAACACGGCCCGTTCATTAGCGTACTTGAATTGGATGAACGAAGTCGATCGACCCCAGGCCATATATATATATATATATATATATATATCATTATTATTTAATTTGGGAAACATTGCATTGACGTACGTGTATATATAATACTTACTTGAATTGCATGTATGTGCATTGATGAATCTGTTATTATTGCAAATTGTAGTACGAGCGTCGTTAATTAGAGATCCGGAAGTCATCATCATTTAATTATTATATATATATATATATATCATCATCAATAAGTAGTACATATATATATACGCGGTAATTAATAATGACACGTGCCCCCGACCCTGCCCAAAAGTGATCGACCCGAATTGAAGTGCGTAGCTATTACGTACGCTTGCTCTGATCTAGAAAGTGGATTGCCCGATCCGTAACTGCTGGCCTGGCCACCCGATCGATTAGTTTCAGGTTAACTAGTGATGCATGATAATTATAATAACCAGTTCCTTAATTAAAAAGAAAATGACCCGATTCGAGGTAATTGAACCAAAAACTAAAAATAATTAATAACTAACCCGATCGATAAAGTTATTAATTACAAACCCGCCGAATCTAACCCGATTGGAATTGATTCCCAGGCCAAACCCGATCCGAGCTAATAATTAAACGTAACTTACGCCTATAATATAAAATTTAGAGCAAAGTAAAATAAATTAAATTAAATTTAGAGCAAAGTTAAATAAATTAATTTAGAGCAAAGTTAATGAGTTTATTTCGTGCCTCAAATTTTAATACCGCGCGCGCGTATCTGAAAAATTAAAAAAAATATACATAATCTATAAAAACGGTGTTTTAGAAATTCACCGTTGTTATTACTTTCAACAACGGTTTATAATAAATAAACCGTTGTCTTAGTGTTATTACTTTCTACAACGGGTGTTATTTAACCGTTGTTATTACTCTATAACAACGGTGGTTTGTAGGATAACCGTTGTCAATAGTTTCTCTTAATAAACCCTTTAGTTTCTCTTAATAAAAAATAATTTACAATCCTATAGAGTAAATTTTACACACGTACATTATCATCATCATCCTCCTCGTTTACAATCATCCTCGTTTACAACACAAATCTTTTTGTTTAGTATCATCATCATCCTCCTCGTACTCGTGATCATCATCCTGTTCTCTTTATCATCACCCTGTTCTCATTTTCTTTATCAGGTAATTTTTGTGTTTCGTCTTTAGGGTTTTAAGTTTGAAGTTCATCTTTTTGTTTTCATTTTCTATTTATCGTTCTCTTTATCATGTAGTTTCATTCCTTTCTAAGTTTTTAGAGTTTTAGAATCTCTGCATGACTCTTTATTTGTTCAGTTACTATTTCATTCATTTCAAGGTCTTAGGGTTTTAGAATCGCTGTATGCATGACTCTGTTCCGTTACTATTTCATTTATTTTGAAGGTCTTAGTGTCTTAGGATTATCATGGGTGAAAAACGGAAAAGAGTAGACAACAATGATAAGGGGGATAAGCCTGGTGAGAGGGGTGCTTCGAAGTGCTCTGCAGCCCTTGCAGCTATAGCGGCAAAAACGCCGATGGAAATAAAATGGAGTGTGAAAGGTGTTCCTACTGGTCCAAATGCTAGCCATTTAGCCACTTGGATTGGAGTTACAACCAAACAGTTTGTGCCTATAGATTTAGATGATTTCAGGAATATAAATCCTTCATTGCAGAACTTACTCTTGAAACGTATAAAGGTATGATAATATCTTTAGCTAAACACCATTTTATTTTGCATAAGTTACTATTACATAAGGCAGGAAGCCGTATAAAGGTTCGTGTAAAGGTATGATATTAGACAGCCGCTTATTAGTATATATGATGATGATGCAGGAAGCTTTCGATATTCCAGACTGCCATGATAAGTATCTATTACGTAAGGCAGCGGCAGTCTTAAGGCAGTGGAGGTGTGACCTTGCCAAATTACACTTGTATGTGGACAAGGAGACGGGGCAGATGCATAAGAGCCCACCGACAAAGTACCCCCACATCACTCAGCAACAATGGGATAATTATAAGGCGAAACGAGCTACTGAAAAGTTTCAGGTTAAGTATCCATGTCATATGTTTACATTTTTGTAAAACTCTACTTAAGGTTACATTTTTCTAAAAGTTTCAGGTTACATTTTTCTAAAACTCTACTTGTATCTATAATTTTCTAATTGTCTCATCTACTTGCGATTTTATATGATTTGAAGAGCGTTAGCGCCAGAAATCGTGCTAACATCTCACAGAAGCGGGGGGTATATTATGGTTCTCGAGGCGGTTACAGATTGATAGAAGAAAATCTCGTAAGTAGCATCTATATATTAGATTTTTTTAATCATACTTTGACTTGATATACATGTATACATATATTATTTTTGAGTTAACGTGTAGGTGTCAAAAGGTGTGACCGACTTGAATCGGCACGTAACTTATAAAGAAGGGCACACGCCTAAAGGATCCCGAACATGTAACGAATATGATCAGGAAGTCTTGGCCAACATAGTAAGTATTATTTTTATTAAGACGGGTTTTTAATAACTTTATTGTTCAATTCTTGTATGTCTAACTATCTATTTATTTTAGTAACAAAAATTAAATTAAGTTTATTTAATATATTATAGGAGAATGTTCTGAAGGAGGTTGCGGAAGGGAAATTCACTCCGAGTGGTCGTGACGACGTTCTTGCTAGAGCGATCGGCCGTCCCGAGCATCCAGGTCGATTAAGGGGCGTCCCATTACATGGCGGAGTCACGAAATATTATGGGACAACTAGCTCGAACAAGAAGAAGAAAAATAAGGGGAAGGCTGACATGGTACGTATACCATTTGTTATTGTCATTTAAAATTCACATTTTATTGTTTTAACAAATTGCTGATTCTACATTTTGGGCGTGCAGGTTCAGTTATTGGCCTCCGTGATACTGAAGATGAGTTCTGGAGGCAAGCCTTCCGAAGAAGAATTGAAGATGATGGAGGATGTCATTAAAAAGGGCGATGTAGTGCAACAGATTTGCCAAGAGGCAGACACTACTACCTTGCCAATACATGAGGAGACGGCTGAGAAGATGGTTGAGGTACCTACTGCTGCCGAGGTTTTAATACCTCAAGCCGGTAAGGTAAATATGACTTCTTCTTTTTTTTCTGCATTTGTTCTTTCTAGCAGCCATGCCTTTGATTGGTTTGTTTTATTAGGTAAATGAGTCGGAAAAGGGGACGCATCTTGAGGGGACGGGTGAGGTACCTAATGCTGCTGAGGTTTTGATACCTCAAGCCGATAAGGTATAATAGCCTACCCACCAACAATAAATACTTGTAACTAACTTTACATTATATACTCAATATAGATCATTTATGATATCTATTATATTTTGGTATTTAGTAAATAATGTGTATTCTTCATGCCACAAAACAGCGGAGGCTTGTTCGTCTCGCCGACCCTTCATTAAAAGAGAATGTGATTGTTGCTCGGGCTTTCGTATGCCCAAAGCCCAAGGACTCAGCGGAAACCATCTTGGTTCATGGCGTACCACTCTTGCCGAAGCATGCAAACGTGGGGATAGTGGGAGTCGTGAAGGGCTATGAAACCTGTAAACTGCCCGTCACAGTCCGCGACGACATAGTAATACTGGCAGATGCGGTTAAAGGTTTTGTCCAATGGCCTCAAAGCAACATTTTCTTGGCTCGTGATTGTAAAATTCAACAGAATGTAGACGGGGTTAGAAAAATACATCTAATTTAACCCGCCTTTTGTCTTTGTTCATCACCTTCATAAATAGTGAAATTTATATGTTTTATTTTTGTTTTGTAGGTAACAAAAAACATGGATAAGTCTAACTCGATAGACAATAATCTTTCTACTACCTCGTCAAAACAACAACTTGATGAGGTATTTAATCAACTCTCTTTCTATTTTAAGTTCTACTATCGCCTCATCATTGAAAGAGCAACTTAATTTAGTTAGCCACATGTAGGTTGTGAAAGGTAGCACACCGCATCATTTCCCCAAGCTGAAAGAGGTCAGGAGTCTATCCGGTACTAAATATCATGGGAACGTTTACATGGAAAAAGTACGAACGGTGGCGATGCTGGAGCTTTATAAGGAGGCTGAGAGACGCATAGCAAGCGAGCAATTAATAGTTATTCCGCTCGAGAATGATATTGTAGGGGTAGAACGCCAAGCAATGCTGGATTGGGATAACGCTAGCCGTTTGGGCTGGCCTTGACGAGATTGATGTCCAACACCTATATGTTTGGATGAAGTAAGTTTCTTAATAAATTAAATCATGCAGTATTCTAATATTCTGACTAAGTAAGATATAGTGTTTATAATATCGGAATTAAAACCGGCATGTAGGTACTTGAACTCGGTTGTGATCCCCGCCGAGACCAATATTAATCCACTTCCTCAATACGGATTCATGTGCCCAAATGTTTTATCTATGCATATCGAGATGTTTTCGTATGAAGAACGTGTAAATTATATTGCTGGGGAATTGGCGAAAAACAATAAGCTCATTTTTGCCCCTTATAATGAAGCCGGGTAATATATAATTAATATTACGATTCCAAATACAATTGCATTTTTATATGTTTGGTTATGATGCATGTTGTGATTGTTAATAATGATGTGTCTCTCGATCTCTAGGAGACATTGGGTGCTAGCAGCGATCAATCCGACCACGAAGAAAGTATTTTGGTTGGACTCTTTGCATGGACAACCATCCGAGACCTTTAAGAAGTTGATTATTAAGTAAGTTTATAATACTGATGATGATTTGGCACATAATATTAAGTTTCATTTATTATTATTAAGTAAGTTTATGTGACTTTCGGCCTCTTTCCTTTTTTAAAGGGCCTTTGAGAAGAAAAGAGCAACAACCGGCGATCAACCGACAGAATATTCTGATGATGGCCCTACTTTTATTACGATAACAGGGGTACGTACGCGCAAATACAATATATACCTTAATAATTAAGTGCATTAAACTAATTACGCATATACATCTGTCTTTTTTAATTACGCATTAAACTAATTGGTAATTGCCTTCTCGTCTCTTCGTTTATTATGTAATAATAGGTCCCTAAACAGCCGGATAGCATCCAATGTGGATACTACGTTTGTCGTTTCATGTTGGAGATTATTAGGCGAAGATATATCAGCATTCCAGAAAGAGTTAGTAGTTTAATGTAGCTATTATTTACTTTTTTTCATTAGAGCTGATATCTTTTCTGCTATATATATATGATCGATGTTGCTAATTATGTATGATATGCCTATACTGTTGTTACCCTACTGATCGATGTCTTTTATTTGTTTTATCCGCAGTATTCAATCAAGACGCCACATGTCCCTGAGTACACTAAGCACAATATAGACGAGGTAAGGGACTTGTTGGGCAAATACGTCCTTGAACAAACAAAGAGTTAAGGGAACTTAGATTATTTTGGAAGCAGATAGGGAACTTTAATTTGTAGAAGTCATTAATTAGAGCAAGTTGTAAGTATGAATTGCTCTAAAAGAGATCATTTTGGTTGTATATATCATTTTGCTGCTGCTGTACATGAATTGCCATGTACATGAATTGCCCTGTACATGAATTGCTCTGATATATATATAGATATATCATTTTGCTGCTTCTGAAATTGGTTTATGATGCGTGCTGCTGCTACTGCTGCTGATTTATGCAGGATTTTCAGTGGTGGCAGGGGAACAAATTACAATTTTTTCAAAAACAATAATAAAAATAATAACAACGGTTTTTTAAAATTCATTAAAAGCGTTGTAACATATTTCCCACCAAAACTTATCATACCTTTAACAACGGTTTATTCTAGAATACCGGTTGTTATTAAAACTTTCCACAACGGCTTATTTATTATACTCCGTTGTAATTAACTATATTCACAACGGGTTTAAAAAAAATAGCGTTGTTATAATATTTCCCACCAAAACTAATCATACCTTTAACAACGGTTTAATTTAATAGAACCGTTCTCGTATCTTTCCCACCATAATTATTCACACGTTTTAACAACAGTTACCTAGTAATAACAACGACTTCTTACCGTTGTTAAAACTATTAACAACGGTATTTTCATTAAATTGGAACCGTTGTTAAAACCTTTAACAACGGAGGCTTTAACAACGTCCGCTTTTTAATATTACAACGGTTTTTAACCGTTGTCATTTCCTGTTTTTGTAGTAGTGGGCGTATTCACCATGATGCATATGTTACTATATGAGGGTGCGCCGTTCAGTAGCGAAGACTTGATGAGGAAGATCACCCGCCGTTATCTGGTAATCCAACTTGCTGCAACACTTGTACTGGCGGACATGAACAAAATCCGGAAAGATTTATTGGAGAAGGTGAATACATTTGTGGACGGAAAAGCTGATTTATGGAAAAAACTTTATGCTGCCAGGAAAGCGAACAAGATTACGTCCAAAAAATAACAATTAGATCACTTGATAAGTCCAATGGACTTTGTATTTCAACTTTTACTGTCTTCACATTATGGCTTACTCTTTATATATTTATTAAATTTTAATTTAAAATATGTGTATCTAAGTATTTTTATCATTTAACTCTATGTAGGTAACTATAAATCTGAAATCTAACTAATTAACGAAACTCTAACAGTAGGTTGTGAATCTGTAGTAAATTGGAAATCTTTAAATTTCAATCTAGTAACTTCAATAGGAAATTATGTAACTTTAGTTCGATATTATGGAACTTTGAATCTGATTAATGAAACTCTAACAAGTATAGCTTTCTAACTTCAATATGAAACTGCTTAATGGAACTCTATCGTAGCAAAGAGTGTGAAACTACATGCCCTTATATTTGAACTGTAGTCAATCATCTTGGAATGTTATAATATTACCAGTATAGCATTCTAACTTCAACAGTAAGTTGTGTAACTTTAATACATTTGGTATGAAACTTTAGCACGATATTATGCAACTTTAGATACTATGAAACTGTGTAACTTTAATTCATTTCGTATGAAACTTTATCACGATATTATGCAACTTTAGTTTATATTAAACTGTGTAACTTTAATTCATTTGGTATGAAACTTTAGCACGATATTATGCAACTTTAGTAAAGAAGCGTCTTCTTTAGAATTAAACTATAACACAAAGATGCAAAACACTAATCAATAACAAATGGGACTTTCAAAAGTATTTAAACTTAAACAAGTAGATACTGAATTACAATTCTAATTCTTCCTTTATCTAATCCTCTAACTCATCATCTTCATTTTCCTCTTCCTCCTCCTCTTCCTCTTCCTCTTCTTCTTCCTCTTCATCGTCAACATTTTGTGGAGGACGTTCCACAAATGGATTAGGACAGTTACGTTTGTCATGATGTGCCATTTGCTTGCAGTTATTGCACATGCGTTTCGGCTTACTTGCACATGCGACAGCTTTTGCCTTATTAGTCAACATCCTCTTTCCACTACCTTTGTTCTTCGAAATTTTTGGTGGCAGTATTGTAATCTCGTTATTTGTAGCACAACCAAGTAATTCTTCTAACTCTTGATGCTTGGTCATTGGCGGAGCTGAAGGTAGGAGTTTTTCCCTAAACTCTTTTATCAGTTTGCAAAGGTCCTCAACATGTTCATTCTCCCGTCCAATAAGTACACCCATTGTCTCGTGTACTTCTGACCACAATTTCGTCATTTCAATCTGCTTTTTGTCAATGATATCCACATCACCCACCCCTACACACCCCTTGTGATTGCTTTTTATATCACGTAAAGCATCCTTCGTCCACCTTTTAGCAAATGATGACTCAGGTATCTTCTCCAGCCCATTACCTAAGTAAATCCATAGAATATGCCTACATGGTACACCCCTTCTTTCAAATAACTTACATGTGCAGCTACTCTCTAACGTACCTGCATCAAATTGACACAACAATGACAGTTTAGTAACTGTATATTCAAACAATGCATGTCTGGTAATAATAATATTAGAGTTTCACAAATAGATGTCTGCATGTAACTTTATGAAACTTTAGTTCATCACCTAAAGAAGTGTGTTTTTGACTGTTGTTGTGTCTTGTATACTGTAACTCTAACTAGTTTTTATGAAACTCTAACTACAATTTATGAAACTTTAGTCTATATAGTCTGTAACTCTAATTATTATTTATGAAACTGTTGTTGAATGTTTTTATGAAACTCTAAATAGTTTTTATGAAACTCTAACTACAATTTATGAAACTGTAGTCTAGATATTCTGTAACTCTATTTATTATTTATGAAACTGTTGTTGAATGTTTTTATGAAACTCTAACTAGTTTTTATGAAACTCTAACTACAATTAATGAAACTCTTACTACAATTTATGAAACTCTAACTAGTTTCATTAATTAGTTATAAAGTTCCATAATATTGTACTAAAGTTACATAACATATTAATTGAAGTTACATAACATATTAATTAAAGTTACCAAACTTTCTGTTGAAGTTAGAATTTTATCGATATAATATGTAACTGTATTAAACAGTGTATGTAACTGTATATAGATTTGTGGTTGCAAATAAATAGTGGGTGTATCTGTATTACCTGGGTTGTATTGTACAATGAAGTTTCGATTTCTCAAAGCATCTTTCACCGTATTCAGCTCCATGTTGTTACTTTCCGAGAACCCTCTAGAAGTTAATGTGTTTGTCGAGCACTTGTACTCTTCTTGAAATTCCTCAAAAACCGCATGTGTGAATAACCTCGCTCCGTCACTCTCTAGAGCAGACTTACTGAACAACTGAGGCGTTGATTGTCGATTTTCGTTGTCGAGTCTCTTATGTGTATGTCTTTGCTGATCCATAGCACTTTCAAAGCGCATCCAGAATTCAACTAACGTACCACATTTGTGCTCGAACCGCTTAAAAAAATTGTTCTCACTTTCCGACCTTTGGGTAGTCCTCATGACAGCCCCCATTTTAAGATCTCTGCAGTGGGCCATCACCCACTGATTCCTTTTATCATAGCTTTCTTCAAACCAATCCTCCTTTCCAACTCCATGTTCCTCCATGATTTCTACCCATCTACTGTCAAAGTCGGAATTCTCTAGTTCTTCGTCCCAAACGATACTATTTAATTTCTTCAAGAAATCAGGGTAGTCCTTCCTCGCGGTCCCAAACTTGCTGGGTACCTTATTCATAATATGCCACATACAAAAACAGTTTCATAAATAATAAATAGAGTTACAGAATACATGGACTAAAGTTTCATAAAATGTAATTAGAGTTCCATAAAAACTAGTTAGAGTTACAGTATACACGACTCAACAGCAGTCAACAACACACTCTAAATTGGTGTTAGAGTTTCATAAAAACTACTTAGAGTTACAATATATATGCTTAAAGTAAAAAGAAAAATATTGCAAAACTACAACATACACAAAATAATAATAAAGATTAACAAATGAATTTACCTTATTCATAATATGCCACATACAAAAACGGTGCCTCGCTGTCTTGAAAACCAGTGGGAATGATTTAATAATACCCGGGTCTTGATCGGTAATTAAGTACTCTGGTTCCTTACCTCCCATTGCAATGAGAAACCGTTTGAACACCCAATTAAAAGACTCAAAATTCTCATTTGCAATAAGTGCGCCACAAAAAGTGACGGATCTCTTATGATTGTCCACACCTGTGAAGGGTGTGAAAATCATAGAGTATTTGTTTGTTGCGTAGGTGGGGTCGTATGAAACTGCATCGCCAAATACCTCGTAATTTGTCCTGGCAACACTGTCTGCCCAAATAGCCCGACAAAGGCTATTATCTTCGTCAACTTCATAATCAAAGTAGAAGCCGGGCCGCGTCTCGGCCATGCTCTTAAAATGATCAATGAAAAGCTGCCCATCCCTTTCATGTATGAAACACTTTACATCTCTTTGAAAATTTTTGAAGTCGTTTAAGCTGGCTCCAATATTCTCGAACCCCTTCACATGCTCCTTACACATCCTGTAAGTCTTTGTCGCTCCTTTTTTTAGCTGCAATGAAAACACAAAAAAAGGACGTTTTACCATAAATGTCAATTCTAAGCCTTCAATGTCTGATATAACAATAAAACAATGTGTCCTGCAAATGACTACGAAACATTACAATCAAAATGCTATAATATATTAATGCAACTCACCCTTGAATTAGATACGATCATTGCCTTGTGATATTTCGATATGTTTTTTGATAACTTCTGAAACTCTCTGTCCTGTATTGAAACTAGTTCATGATTGTGTCCCTCTTGGAAGCGGTCAATCATCAAAATACCTTTTCTTGAAACTAACCTAACCCTAGCTTTGCAACCAATCCTCTTAATGTTTCTTTTCCTTTCCTGCGATCCGACTATGTCGTCTGTCCTTACAACGGCTTTGTAAGGAAAACCCTCCCTATTGCACACCAGCAGCTTCGACTTTATTGTCCCGTCGCGCCACTTCTTCGTCGTGTAACGCCGGACATCAAATCCGCAAGCAAGCGCATAAACCTTGTAAAACGATACAGCTTCCTCAACATCTTCGAACTCCATGCCGATGAACGGTTTGAATTCCTCCTCCACCCTTCTACAAAATCCCTCCTCACCTTCAGTTGATGCTGTATTATCGTCACCTGTAACTGAAACTTTAGATAATCAAGGATAGAAGTGTGTTGTTGACTGCTGTGTGAGTCGTCTAAACTGTAACTCTAACTACTGTTTATGAAACTCTAACTACAAATTATGAAACTCTAACTACAAATTATGAAACTTTAGTCTACATGAAACTTTAAAGGTAACTTTTAGACATATACATGTAACTCTAACATTTTATAATGAAACTTTGAATTTTTGTAACTGAAATTTCTTAAATTTGAACTAGCCTGACATTTCATTTCAACAGTGACTTATGTAACTATAATTTACCTTCACATAACTTTAATCAATAAAGGATATAACTCTAACTACTATTTATGAAACTCTAACTACACATTATGAAACTCTAACTACAAATTATAAAACTCTAACTACAAATTATGAAACTTCAACCAGTTTCTTATACAAAAAGAAATTTATCATCATCTATACCTACATTCATTCATCATCAAATTTATCCAGTTAATAATAATCGTTCATGATGCAAAAATTTAAACCTGGTAACCCATACACAAACTTATAGAATTATGAAACTCTAACTACAAATTATAAAACTCTAACTACAAATTATGAAACTTCAACCAGTTTCTTATACAAAAAGAAATTTATCATCATCTATACCTACATTCATTCATCATCAAATTTATCCAGTTAATAATAATCGTTCATGATGCAAAAATTTAAACCTGGTAACCCATACACAAACTTATAGAATTATGAAACTCTAACTACAAATTATAAAACTCTAACTACAAATTATGAAACTTCAACCAGTTTCTTATACAAAATGAAATTTATCATCATCTATACCTACATTCATTCATCATCAAATTTATCCAGTTAATAATGATCGTTCATGATGCAAAAATTTAAACCTGGTAACCCAAAAATAAAACGACAATATAACAAATCTTAATTAAGAATAAAAAAATTACCATTGTTGAGCAGTATAATCTGCATGTCAGCCATAACAGCTCCTTTGTGATGAAATATAAGGCTACGAAAGGCGGCCTTCAGTTGAGAGAACTTTAGAGAGAGAAGTAGGTTGATTAAAAGGAAAAAATTGAAGCGTCAAATGGAAAATTGTTTCATCAAATGGAAAAGAATGAGTGAGTCGGGGAAAAAAAAGGAGAAGATGAAGCATTGTCTTTGAGTCCATGAGTCCCAATCCAAGCCATTGAATCAAGATGATAAGGGGCTAGGATTAAAACAAAATGGAAGGCCAAGATTATGAGACACACCCAATTCAATCCTCATCAAACCCTAATATTTAAACCCTTCTCCCACTCTATTTCTCCCATTTTCACATACTCCACTCTCTCTCTACCTCCCTTATCTCTCATCAATTCTCTCAAATAAAAAACCAAAAATAAAAAACCAAAATGAGCTCCACCCGCCTCCACCACCGGACACCACCTCCACTCCTCACTCACCACCACCCCCTACCCCTCCTCCACCGTCGGCCAACCCCCCATCCCCGCTGGCCAATCCCCCGTCGGCATCCTTCTCCCCCTGCCGCCTGCCCGCGCCGACGTCTCTCTCTGCTGCCACCTTGCTTCCCTCTCTCCGCCTCCATTTCCCGATTTAAACAAAAAAAAACCCACCGCGGCTGCCTTCCTCTCTATCCCACCGTCACCTCCTCCCCTAACACCGTCGCCCACCCTCCACCACTGACAACGTCAAATATTGTCGTGTCTAGTAGCATTTTTTAGAGTCTTTCGTCTTACTTTTTACGGGTCATTAGCTATGTTTTATGTTAGTTTTAGTTTTTGTAATAATGTTATTATTTAGTATTTTAAGTCTTTTTTTAGAGTCAAATCCCGAAAGTCAATAAAAGTCAAACCCGAAAACCCGAGACCCAAAACCCGGAAATTTTGAATGGGCTAGCAATGAATCATCAAAGTATTAAGACCAAGCCCATTGGGTCAATGGAAGTCAAGGCGGGGTCAATATCCATGGGGTCAACGAAAGTCAAGATGGAAAACAAGGCAAAAGTTGGGCAGTGCTCGACGCAGCCTGCGTCAGCATGACGCAGCCTGCGTCAGCATGACGCAGCCTGCGTCGTAGGACGCAGCCTGCGTCATCTCTCAGCACGGGTTTTTCTCATTTTCTCGTCTTGTCTTTTGGAAGCCCACCTTTCAAGGCCCCTAGGTTTGCGGACCAAGGGTATAAAAGAAGATTTCTGAAGAGAGGCAAGGGCATCAAGCATTCAACATACAACATCATATTTTCCTTAGCATTTCTCTCTTTTTGTTCTTCAAGTTTGGCTTTTGTAATGGGTTTTTACTTAGAAATTGGTTGTATTAAGAAGACTATGGGTAGCTAATCTTCTTTTGCTTAGTGTAATTTGAACAAGTTCTTCCCTTTTAGCATTGTAAGACTTTTTAATCCTTCCTTCTCTATTTAATTCCATCTTCCTTTGTTGATTTTCTTTGTTGAATGAATTGTTGTTAGGACTAACCATCTTAGTAATTGTTTGTTTGATTAAATTGCTTTGTCTTGATGAATTTGGTTGATTTGTCTTGATATTTGTTGAAGCAACTTGAAAGATTGTAACTTTGGTTTAAAAGTTAGAATCTTTTGAGTGGATTTTGGATTATCATGTATTTAGAACATGGTTTAATGTTTTAGTTCATGATTCTAGCATGCTTCTTTGGTTTTGGTGCTTAAAGCTTGCATCTTTATTTATGCTTATGATTTAATAAGTATGGGTTTAGTTGTATTGGGTCATTTATGGATGGTTTAATTCATGGTGGCTAATTCTTAGAAGTTTTTGCAATAGATAATTAGAGAAGGGAGGAAAGGAGGGATCTTTACTTTGTTAAATTATGGGGGAACTTGGGATAATTGCACTAAGTCGTTTTTTTTCCTTATTTGAATCTTTGATTATTTAGTTGTTATTGGTGATTCTAGGATTGACAATCTTTTCTCATGAAAAACTTTCTCCCTATTTGTTATCTACATGTTTACCATTGTGAATATCATAGTTTGTAAGTAATTCTAGTCTTTGTTTCAATTAGTGTTTAATTTGTGGTTAGATTAATTAATTTGTTTAATCAGTTTTTAGCAAGAGTCTAGATTAGATCATTAGCATTCATCGCCTTCTCTTGGGTTCGATCCTTGTCTTACCCTTACTACCCTTTACTTAGGTTAGTTTGAGCCTAGATTTGGTTTTATAAATTGTTATTTGGCATAGCTAGTTTCCGGAATTAACGACCCCGAAAATAAGCCTGTCAACCACCCACGCCCTCCTCCTCTCCTCTCCTCTCCCTCCGCCTTTCACCCACCACTTCACCACCACCATTCTTGAATCTGAAAAAAAAAATATAAATAACCAACCACCACCATTTTAGATCTACTTTTTTTTTTTTTTCAGTTGTAATAGTTTCGTATGTGTTTAGTTTCGTTTTTTTTTTCTTTAAATTTCTAATGTTTTTTTTTTATTTTTTATGTTTTAGTTTTTTAGATTTAATTTTCTAGTTGTTTTATGTTATTTTTAGATTTATTTTATTTTAGATCTTTGTTTTTTTTCTATGGTATTCGACTTTCCAAATCTGTTTTTTCGTTATGTTTTTTAGATTTTTTTAAATTTTTTCAAATTTCTTAATGTTTTTTTTTTCATAATTTTAGATCTCGATTTTTTAGTACTGAAGTGACACTATTAAGTACTGAAGTGACACATTTATGGACTAAAGTGACACATTCCAAATTTTGTTGATGGTGATTTTTTCTTTATTTATTTTCTCTCAAATCTTATTTTTTTGTTATGTTTTTTTTAAGATATTGTTTTAATTTTTCAAATATATGTTATTTTTAGATCTCCCTTTTTATTTTTTAAATTTATGTTGTTTGTTACTTTTTTATTTTTCAGATCTCAAAACTATCCTCTTTTTTTTTTTTTTTTAAATTTTTCAAATTTCTTATAATCTTTTATTTATTTTAGATATCGTTTTTTTATGTACTAAAGTTACACTTTTATGTACTGAAGTTACACTTTTATGTACTGAAGTTACACTTTTATGTACTGAAGTTACACTTTTATCTACTGAAGTTACACTTTTATCTACTGAAGTTACACTTTTATGTACTGAAGTTACACTATTAAGAATTGAAGTTACACTATTTTGTACTGGGTTTATAAGGACTGAAGTTTTGTACTGGGTTTATAAGGACTGAAGTTAAACTATTAGGGACTGAAGTTACATTATTAGGGACTGAAGTGACACAATTAAGGCTTGAAGTGACACTTTTAAGGACTGTAATTCAACTATTTGAAAATGAAGTTACACTATTAAAAATTGAAGTTACACTTAGTAAGGACTAAAGTTACCTAAACTTTACTTAAAGTTACCTAAACTTTACTTAAAGTTACTATAAAATATTCAAATTAAAGTATCATATAAATTGTAAAATTTGTATAGTAGAAATCACATATTGGGTTAAAGTAACACAAATATTGGTTGAAGTTACACTCGTAATGACTGAAGTTACGCTCATAAAAATGCTAAAATCACAAAAAAGTGTTTAAGTTACATAAATTCAAATTTGTATAATCGAAATAACATATTAGGTTAAAGTTACACAAATAATGGTTGAAGTGACACTCGTAATGACTGAAGTTACACTCATAAAAATGCTAAAATCACAAAAATTTGTCTAAGTTACATAATCTTAAATTTGTATAGACGAAAGCACATTTTTGTTTAAAGTTACACAAATAAGGGTTGAAGTTACACTCATAATGATTGAAGTTACCCTCACAAAACAGCTAAAATCGCATAAACATGTCTTAAAGTTACATAAATTCAAATTTGTATAGTCGAAATCACATTTTAGTTTGAAGTTACAAAAATAATGGTTAAAGTTACTCTCGTAATGACTGAAGTTACACTCATAAAACGCTGAAGTTACAAAAACTTAGCTCAAAATGATATTGTTACAATATCAAGGTCATGTGTAGGTGCAATTCACTAAACCCCACTCATTTTAATCTAATCTTGTCCCTCTATCTTTTTCTCATCTTGTCCATCCATTTTCCTTCTAATCTTATCCCTCCATCTATTTCTAATCTTGTCCCTCCATCTATTCCATCCAATGGCCAAGATGGGGACTCATGGACTCAAATGATATGAAGGACTCACAAGAACCTATCTCTCTCTCTCTCTCTCTCTCTATGTATATATATATATATATATATATATATATATATATATATATATATATATATATATATATATATATATATAAATTGAATCATGTGAGGCACCCTTCTTAGTATGAGGCGGCTGGACACATTCTAAACCGTTGGATCTAAAAATTGTAGGCTCACTAGATGATGCCACGTGTCACTATATATAGACCATAAAAACCAATCTTTCCAATTTTCAGTCATTTTTCATTTCTCCACTCTCTCTCTTCTTTCTCTCTCTCTAAACGTTTTCTCTTCATTTTTCATCGTCTTCATCGTCTTCAACTACTGAGCCTCCGACCGCCATTACTACTGATCTTCCGGCCGCCATTATTGTCCTCAAATTAGGTACTTTCTCTTCATTTTTCATCGTCTTTCGTCTTCATCGTCTTCATTTCGTGTTTTGCGATTGATCTAGTTAGTTTATGATAATCGTCTTCTTCATCGTCATTTATTTACTGCTATTCATTATCACACTCGTCTTTATCGTCATTTATTTACTGCAATTCAATAATTTATTTCTCGTCTTCATCGTCATTTATTTCTCGTCTTCTTCAATAATTTTCATCGTCTTCATTTCTCGTCATTTATTATAATTGTTTATGATTATAATCAAGCACACTCGTCATTTCTTGTCATTTATTATAATTGTTTATGATTATCACATTACTTTAAAGACTAATTACTTTGTTTTCATGCAGGTTTTCATCGTCTTTCTTAGCAATCAAGCACATTCGATTTAGGTCCTTTCGTTCTTTCCTGTTTTCCTGTTTTCAAGACTAATTACTTTGTTTTCCTGTTTTCGTTCTTTGTTTTGTGAATCTCAGACATTATTATGTGAATCTGAGACCTAATTATGTGAATATTAGACCTTGTTTTGTGAATCTGAGACTTTGTATTGTGAATCTGAGACTTTGTTTTGTGAATCTCAGACCTTATTATGTGAATCTCAGACTTTGTTTTGTTATGTGATTATTTAAAACCTTTCTGTCTTGTTTTGTTAATTCTTATGTATTACATATACATTGACACCTATGTGTGAATTTTACAGCTTCTTTTGTGAATCTTACAGCTTCTTTTGTGAATCTTACAGCTTCTTTTGTGAATATTGTCGGACTTGTTAGAGTTGAATGTGATCCTTTTAAAAGGACAGAATGCTTGTACTCTTTCACTTACTCCTTTTTTCATTGCAGTGTTCATTGTTGTGTTCTGTATGTAGTGTTCAATTTCTTTTCCTTACGAGTTTCTATTTTTACTTTTCTTCATTGTAGTGTTCAATTTGTGATGCTTGTAGGTTACTTTCTGGTTTCTAGTACTTATACATAGCCAATTATGGAAAATTGGTGCAAGGGGTGGGTAGTCAATATCTTCGAAGAAGATCAATCACTTTTTGGCCAGAATTATGTAAGAGAAAAAAAAGAGGCTATGACTTTCTCATTTGATCCCTTAGTGAATGTTCAGCTCACTAACTACCGTTAACAACCCCAACTTGATGTGTTCAATAATCAAGATCTAATGAATAACATTTTCAATCGAGTTACTTCTTACCATGAGAAGGCAAACATGGCGTTGGTATGTAGGAATTGGTGTCAGCTTTTCCTCATACACCCTAGTGCACCGCTCATTCGACTTGCACATGGAATTTCTCTCCATATCAATGATGTCAATGGTGTGAGAATTATTCGTAGGGGACATAGAATAATTTGTAAAAGATGCAAGTGCTTTATGACTGAAAATATGGGAGCTCAAGTTCTCTTGCATTCTCAGCAAGAGCAAAATCATTTCCAAAGAGAACACCTTACCGCTCTCGATGATACTGCACTCGCACACGTCAATGAGTTGCTTCATTATTTATCTCTGCCATCTCCGGACCGTGACATAGCAGTTGCTGTTTCAACCGACTTATTAACTCGGGCAACCTTATCTTATATGGATTTACCTCTCTTGCTCGATCTATAGGACAGCTGCTCAACTTTATCATTTTTGTAATTAAATGTAATCTATAGGCAGCGTCTTTTGTATCAAGGCAAACTTTTGTATAATTATCTAGTTGTCTTTTTACATTTTGGATCTTGTACAACATTTGTATAATTATCTAGTAATGAAAGTCTCTTTTCCTTATTTTGGATCTTGTAAAACATTAGTATTATTATCTAGTTCTCATGATGCCACATAATTTGTGAATCTGAGACCTTAATATGTGAATCTGAGACTTTGTTTTGTGAATCTGAGACCTTATCATGTGAATCTGAGACTTTGTTTTGTGAATATCAGATCTTAATTTGTGAATCTCAGACCTTAATATGTGAATCTGAGACTTTGTTTTGTGAATCTGAGACCTTATCATGTGAATCTCAGACTTTGTTTTTGGTGAATATCAGATCTTAATTTGTGAATCTCAGACCTTAATATGTGAATCTGAGACTTTGTTTTGTGAATCTGAGACCTTATCATGTGAATCTCAGACTTTATTTTGTGAATATCAGATCTTAATTTGTGAATCTGAGACCTTATCATGTGAATCTGAGACTTTGTTTTGTGAATATCAGATCTTAATTTGTGAATCTCAGACCTTATTTTGTGAATCTCAGACCTTATTTTGTGAATATCAGACCTAATATGAAGCGATCAACACCAGCTAGCTCTACTAGTGAAGTATGTGAACCAACTAAAAAGAAAAGAAACTATAAAGAGCGATTGCCGGTGTTGAGGACCCGGATGTCTCCAGCTGGACTTTACCACGTTCTTCACAATGAGGATAGTCCGCTATCAGAGAAACAAATTCAAGCTATCCAAGAAATGGGATTTGGTTCTCTATTGCTTCTTCAAATAAAGAAAGTTCCGGGAAGCTTGGCATATTGGCTTGTTTCGAATTATGACCCGATTAAAGGATGCTTGTTGGACGGGAAGCGTCCGATTTTAGAGGAAGATATATATCTTTCCCTGGGATTACCAATGGGTCCAAATGTTGTCATTGAAGCGTCTAATGGAGATAAGTGCCCTGTTTCTCTGTCTGTTTTGGAGAAGTTCAAAAGCCAATTCGGCAATGATTCCATTGATGTCAAAGACATTCTGGCCAAGCTCCCTACACAAAAAGAAGGCGGAGATGATTTCAAGCGCAATTTCATCATTTACATTTTCTCCGCTCTTTTAGGGGGTGTTGTAGGGAATCAGGCCAGTTTGAAACTTCTTAAAAGTCTTGCAAACACCGACTCGATCTCTGATTTCAACTGGTGCAACTTCATCAAAAGGAAGTTGGCTGACCAAGTTCAGTCTTGGCAAAAGGAAGAGTTTGAGACCAAACAGTTGAAAGAAAACTGGTTTGGTGGCCCAAGTATGGCCTTGGTTTTTGTTTATCTAGACCGGTGTGTCTTCAAATCACGCCTTGTTAGTCGCCAGTTTCCGACACTCTCCACCTGGACAACAGAAGCTATATCGAAGAGAATTAATGATGAACTGAACGACAAAAATTCTAAGACGAGAACTTTTGGCAGGTGTTCTGTTGAGCCTCCACTTGTAATGAGTCAGCATATGCCACATGCACCTTCTTCGCTTCTTAAAATTGAATTTCGGCAGACTTCCAAAAGTCTTGGTGCTCCTTCTTCTGAACATCAACCTGTGAAGCAATCTGAACAACAACAACCTGAGCAACAACAATCTGAACATGTTGAAACTGCTGCTCCTGCTGTATCTAGCTAGCAATTCAGGCAGTGCTAGTGAGTTTGTTGATAAATTTGCGGAATCCGCAAAGGTCTTGGCTCAAGCCTTTTTGCAGTACAAAAGTCTTGCTAGCCAAGCTTCCAGCAAGCTACATTCCTCACCAATAGTTGATAAACTAGTTGCAGCTGCGGATGGTTTGGCAGAAGGTTTTAGGTTATCTCAACAAGAAAAGTGTGGGAATGAGGATAATAGGAAGCATGAGGATAATGGGAAGACTGTGGAGGAGAAGGAGATTGTGGATAATGAGGAGCATGTGGAGAACAAGGAGAATATTTTGTCTTGTAATGTTGAGAATATTGCCGAGAATACGGAGAGAATTACTGGGTGGTCTGAGGCTGATTTGTTGGCGGCACTGGAGATTATGGATGAAGCCTTCCAACCAATACAACCACATCATTCACCACCAAAACCAGAATGCCCATCCTTTAGGCTCCTACCGCTTGATGACCATCTTTTATCTCAACCCGAAGAATTTTTATCTCAACCTCAACCTCAACCTCAACCTGAAACCGAACCTCAACCTCAACGTCAACCTGAAACTGAACCTCAACCTGAACCTTCCACATCTTATGGTGAAGCTGATCAACCTGAATCTGATCAAGCCGAACCTGAACCTTACCATTATGAGCCCACAGTGGAAGTAGATCTAGTTGATATAACACAAACTCCAGCTGTTTACACTCGTCGAGGTGTTCGTGTGAAGACAGCTCGTAACAAGAGGCCTACAGTTCCAGCAGAAGTCTATCGATCTCCGTATCTCCAAAGAAACACTAATATTCTCAAGGAGTTTACTCAAGCGGAGAAGAATGTATTGGATTTCATCCTTGTGGAATCACTTGATGAAAGGTATTTATCTTATCATAAGTGGTTAAAAATTACATTTTCCTGATTTTTTTCCTTATTTGGTACATCTCAGACGTTATTTTGTGAATGTCAGACCTTGTTATATGAATCTTAGATGTTGTTATGTGAATCTTGGACCTGATTTAGTGAAACTGTTAGGTGTTTTTGGTGAAACCTGAACTTACTACTTAATTTGTGAATCCTGGAGCTTGTTTTGTGAAACTGGATGGTGATTTTGTGAAACTTACTTAAAATGTGTGTGTGACCTATGCTTCCAGGGAGTTTTTTTTCAAAAGTGAAACCCAGACATTGACAAGGGGGCAATTGAAGAGTTTGGTTGAAGGTGATCAAGTATCTCCCGATGTGATAAATGTCTGGTGTGAAATCCTAAACAGTGGTGAGAGCTTGAGATCACGGGATTCTGCTTGTCGATTATTTGTGCCACATTCCACTGACATTGTTAGTGTTAGTCTTACTACCTCTTCTCTATAACCCCATTTTACATGGAGTTCAGTTATAACCATTACTCACACATGATGCTATTTTTATTCCAGTGTCTGGACAATGTTGATGTTGCTGCAGCGCAATTAGTAAGTCTTTTATTTGGTTTTATTATTTGTTCTTACGTTTATTTTTAAAATATAGATGAGAAGGTGGACTTGTCTTTTTAATTCAGTGCATTTTTTCTTCTGTCTTTCAGATTTTGACTCCAATCATCGCTCCCTCATGCCCACCATTCTTGTTTTGTTTCGATCTAAGACCAGAATCTTACAAATGCCAAATCATCCATCCCATGAAAGACATATCTGTTGATTACACTCCTTTTTTTAAACCCACGGTACGTCTCTTGTATCCACTTTGGGACTGCGTTCTGAGTCTATGACCTTTGTAATTTCTCTCACTAATTACTCTTTTGTTCATACAGCAAGACAGGCTCATCAACCTTCTTCAATCAAAGTTGCCATCAGTGACAGGCCTTCCCTCGATGGCAATGCCTGAAGTGTTTGTCCCAAAATCAATTCTGAAATGCAATCAAATTGATAATGGCCTCTATTTGCTGAACATATTGGAGAATTACAAAGGGAACAAAACTAATTCTCTAATAACCGTAAATACTGTAAGTTTTCTTTTCAACATCTCATTTAATTTTTATACATTTGCACCAACTTTAATATTCCACAGTTTTTTTGAAACCTTTGGTTTTTTTTTTTGCATTAATAGGAAGCTCAGCTCAGGCGCTTTGCATTGAGGGTGTGCCATCAAATTGCTACATGTTCTGGGAACCTATCCAAAGAAATAGTCGAAAAAGATGCACTAGAATTGAGTTCCTCTCTTGGACTACCTTTCACTGACAAGGAATTGGTGACTTGTGTTGGGAGAAGAACAAAGGCAATTGCACAGTAATGTCATACTTTTTCTTTGATTTTTTTTTAAAAAAAATTGTGAGAGATATATGTACTAATTGCATTTGTTCAATAATTAAGTGAGGTTCTGGTGTCCACTCCGTGGATGGAGGTCACTAGAGATGCGTTGCAGACCCTTACACCGCGTGGGCTTGTTATGGATCAGGTAAATATTATGCACGTTTCCTTATTTGGTGAATCTCAGACCTTATTTTGTGAATCTTAGATCTTAGTTTGTGAAACTAAGTTGATTTCCTAACACAATTTTATTTTGTAGATCGTTGATATTGTTGGGATTAAGCGCACAGTGGGTAGATCAAATGTGCTTTACTTGCCAACAACAGTATATGTGAGCGTCAAATCCTTTAGACGTTGATATTCAAGTATTTTGCATTCTTAAATTTGTTTCGAAAAAATTGTACAAATTGCCTTTTTGTGAGATGCAGGCTGTTAATGCAGAGACTAACCCGGAGATTTGGGGTCAATACATAAATCCCCAATACACTCCAGCTGATGGTAGCCATATCGACATGGTCAGTTCTGCTATTCATTTTGTTATTTATTTAGTGTTGTTCACAAGTATTGTTGATTGGTTTCTGATGTACATTTACTTTCTCAGGTTTTTATTCATTTGCATAGCAAGAAGTTGAAGCATTGGTGGGCTTGTATCTGCGACTTAAAGCAGCGAAAGAATTTCATCCTTGACTCTATGCAAAGTATAAATGAGGATGAAGACAACAACCATGCCGAAGAGATTGTATGATTTTTTTCCAAAATATTTGTTTTTAGTCTTTTAAAAGTATACCCCGAAAATATATTTGATCTTTTATTGCCTTTTTCTTTTCAGTTGTTCAACGTTTCAACTATTCTTGGAGAGTCTTTCAAATCTTTGCGGTACATGCACCTTAATGAAGATGTCAATTTGGATGTTCCTCAACAAACAACAAGGTATGTCAATCTGGGTTAGAGCTTTGTTTTGTGAATCTGAGACTTTGTTTTGTGAATCTCAGACCTAATTATGTGAATCTCAGACCTTATTATGTGAATCTGAGGCTTTGTTTTGTGAATTTCAGACATTATTATGTGAATCTGAGACCTTGTTTTGTGAATCTGAGACTTTCTTTTGTGAATCTCGGACCTTATTATGTGAATCTCAGACCTTATTATGTGAATCTGAGACCTTGTTTTGTGAATCTCAGATATTATTATGTGAATCTGAGACTTTGTTTTGTGAATCTCAGACCTTATTATGTGAATCTAAGAGTTTGTTTTGTGAATCTAGTTATGATTGTGGAGTTTTTGTGCTGAAGTGGTTGAGTGCATTAGATGATCAAAGTTTATGGACGAAAAGTGACTATTTTGAGGTAAGTTCATTAGTATACGAAAGTGATTATTTTGAGGAGCATGAATATATTTCATTAATATACGTCACTCTTTGCAGAATTTTCCAGAATATCGAAAGTCTATAATGTTGGAACTTCTCAAATGGGATAAAAATACGAAAAGGTACACTTCGTTATATTTCATTAATATACGAAAAATGACGTGAATTCTATTCCTTCATAACTTTGCTGAATATTTCGTAATTAACTTTGCTGAATATTTCGTAATTAACTTTGCTGAATATTGTACTTGTTTTTGTTTGTGTAGGTTTTCACTTATTGATAAAGCCAAGAAATGAGCCTTCAAAGCAAACGTTAATCGAAGTAATTTTTGTTGAAGCAAACGTGAATTTTTGTTGAATGCATTGTATTAAATTTTCATTGTAGTCCAATTAACATTTCCAATTAAATGTAATTAAAGTTTCCAATTTCAATATTTGAGTTTGATGACGATTACTTTGCAAGTCGCAAACCAATGTAAGGGCCATATCTATGTTCATAACAACCAAATGACAACATGGCTAACAAAATCCAATAGATTCATATGAAAACGATTGACATCAAATTATGTTAAAATAAAATCATAATCATAATAATCGACATTGTTGAGGTCTCTTCCCATATGTGTGTGAGGGGCACTATCCCACATTGGTAGAATTCAAGTGAAGGGGCTACTTTATAAGTAAGTGGGCTACTCCTCCTAACACCAATTGGTTTTAGGATGGAATCTCACTTGCTTGTGAACCGCTCTCATGCACCTAATTCTATAAGCCCGCTGCGGAGGACTCAACAAATGGTATCAGAGCCGACGGTTCGGCTTGGGACCGCAAGGTGCGATGTGGTGATGGTGCTCGAGATGACGCGGAGTAGCGTCGTGGTTGCGGAGTAGCACCACCGCTGGACTCTCACCCTTGGTCGACCAGAGATGCGGAGTAGCATCGTGCGGAGTAGCCTGGTTGGCCCGACACGGGGTTGTGTCGGGTGCGGAGTAGCGCCAAGTGAGGGGGAGTTGCAGCACACACACATGTGAAAGGGGGAGATTGTTGAGGTCTTTTCCCATATGTGTGTGAGGGGCACTATCCCACATTGGTAGAATACAAGTGAAGGGGCTACTTTATAAGTAAGTGGGCTACTCCTCCTAACACCAATTGGTTTTAGGATGGAACCTCACTTGCTTGTGAACCGGTCTCATGCACCTAATTCTATAAGCCCGCTGCGGAGGACTCAACAGACATCAACACCGTAAACCATTGAAAATGAAGGAAAAGGATAGGATTGAGAAGTTGGCCTAGACAACCTACAGTTAATTTTAAGCAACACTCTTCTTCTTCGTGTTCTTCGTCTCCTACCAATTCATATTAAAAGCTCTGACATTCACAAAATAAGGTCTGACATTCATAAAATAAGGTCTGGCATTAACAGCAAAAGTTTCAGACCTTCTATGTTCACAAATCAAGGTGAACATAGAAGTCTCAGAATATTATCTTCTATGTTCAAATATCAAGCTCTAAGTTTCACAAAATCTTGTCGAAGTTTCCCAAAATTAAGATAAGAGAAAGAGTTAATCAAAGTAAACGTAATAAAACTTGTGCTCCTTCCATCGTCATCATGCTCACATCGCCATCATTCTCTACACTCTTCTTCTTCCTCTTCTTCTTCTTCTTCTCCTGATGTATCACCCTGTTAAACAAAGTGTCACAAAACAAGCTCTAAGATTCATATTAAAAAGTCTGACATTCACAAAATAAGCTCTGAAATTCACCAAATAAGAAAAACAGCAAAAGTTTCAGAACTTGTTCACAAATCTAGGGCTAAGTTTCACAAAATCTAGTCGATGTTTCACAAAATCAGGAGCTAGATTCACATTTCAGAACTAAAAAAGCAGAAGTGAAAATAAAATCACATACTTGATCTTCGGGAGGAAGCTCTGCAAAAGCATTTGGACAATTCCTTTTATCATGGTGTGACATACGTTTACACTTAGCACACAACCTTTTCGGTTTTTTTGCCTTCATAATTGCCTTATTTTTACCACTCACCAATCTTTTACCACTACCCTTATTCTTAGATACCTTAGGTGGTAGGATCTTGATTTCTTTTGGAATCTTGCAGTTCAGAAGGACCTCCAATTCCTGTTCCTTTGTCAAAGGCTTTGGGTTTGGCTCCAACTTCTTTCGGAATTCTCTAATTAGCTCAGCAAACTCACTCAGATCGGAATCTTCTTTAGTTTTTAGGATACCAAGAGTTGCATATATCTCAGACCAGACACGAGGCATTCCAAATTTTTTATTAGCAGCAGAATCGTAGTTTTCCAGAAGGTTTCCGTTCGAATCATGAACTGGGTTTCTGAGTGCATCCTTTCTCCATCTACGCAAGATGTATTTCTCAGGTATTTCCTTAAACTTCGCTGAGCAAATATAGATGATGTGGCTGCATAAAATACCATTCCTTTCAAACATTTTACATGAACAACTTACATCCAGTGTTCTCATATTGTACTCAACCGCATATCTCTTTCGCTTGTTCGCGTCCTCAACCATTGAAACCTCAAAGTTAGTTACTGGATCTGGTGGGGTATATCCACAGACACTACTCGCATTTATCGAAAACTCAACCTCCTTTTGGAACTCTAGGAACACTTCATGCAGATAGACCCTCACTGCTTGGTCCTCCCTTTTGACCCGAATTTTGTTTCAGTCATTGAACTATCGCTCTGTGCTTCAAGAAGCTTTAGATTGTGCCTTTGTTGGTCCATGGCACTCTCAAATCTCATCCAAAATTCCACGAGAGTCCCATATTTATTTTCAAATCTCTTGAAGAAGCTATTCGTACTCTCTGATCTTTGTGTGGTTTTTAAAATGTTTCCCATTGCCACATTCCTGAAATAAGCGGGTATCCACTGGTCTCGTTCTGCAAACTTGTCAGTCAACCATTTATGTCCTTCTAACGAGACTCACTCATGACCTTATCCCAATTCTCTTCAAATTCCTCAGGCTCCATGTCGTCATTCCAGACAACATTGTTCAGACGGCTTAAGAACTCAGTTTCTTTGCAAATTTTGCTCCCAACCTTGTCTGTTACTTTTTTCATAATGTGCCACATGCAAAAGCGATGTCTAGCTTTTTTGAACACGGCTGCAAAATCACAAAATCACATTATCTCATATTTTCAAGATCATTTTTTAATCTCATATTATGTCATAATGTGCCACATGCAAAAGCTATGTCTAACAAATGATGTCTCTCGATTCACCAAAAAGTATAACTAAATGATTCACCAAGTTTCACAGAACAATGTCTAATATTCACAGAAAAAGGTCTGAGATTCACCAAATAAGAAAAAGAGTAAGAACAGGTGATTTTAACCAAGTTTCACAAAAAAGGCTCTAAGATTAACTAAACAAGGTCTGAGATTCACCAAATAAGAAAACGAGTAAGAAGAGGTCATTTTAACCAAGTTTCACAAAAAAGGCTCTAAGATTCACTAAATAAGGTCTGAGATTCACAGACAGACCTGAAACTGCAATTATTATTGTTGGGTCTTGGTCAGTGATGATGTAATGTGGTTCTTTGCCACCCATTACTTTCAAAAATTGCTGAAACGCCCAAATAAATGCTCCATCGTCCTCATGGTCTAAAAGAGCACGTCCAAAAGTTACCGATTTCTTATGATGGTCATTGCCAGTGAAAGGCGTGAATTTCATGTTGTATTTGTTTGTTCCATATGTAGGATCAAATGAAAATGCATCACCAAACAATGCGTAAGATCTCTTGGACACCGCATCTGTCCAAAAAATCCTTGTCAAAGATCCGTCAGTATCCGTTTCATAAGCAAATTCCACCCCTTTCGTTTCTTTAAGGGTTTCCAAACGCGATATGAACATTTGTCCATCCTTACAGTTAAGGAGACACTTCACATTCCGTTGAAAATTCTTGAATTGCCTAAGGGAAGCTCCCACATTTTCAAAACCCTCTGCTTGCTCCTTGCAGAAGTTGTATGTTAAACTAGGCCCAACATTCACTCTCGAATTCTGGATAATCAACTGCTTATGATATGCTTCCAGTTTATTTATATTTTCTGCAAGTTTCTCGAATTCCCTATCTTTCACCGGAGTCAGTGGGTGATTGTGACCCTCGTAGAATAGTTGAATCTTGTACATGCCTTTTTCGAACATGAATTTGATCATCGCTTCACACCCCCACCTTTTAATCTTGGTTATCCTAGTACCTGTTCGCCTATTAGAACTCTCAGCCTCATCTCCACCTCCACCCTTTTTCGCGCCGGTTTTAGCAGTTGATTTTGTCTTCGTTTGTGCACCAGCTTGGGGAGGACGTCTTTTCCTCTTATTACAACCTTCACGATGGCAAACCATGACTTTTGTTCGAATAATACCATCATGAAACCTCTTAGTTGAAGACAGCCTTCCTTCAAACCCACAAGCAATAGCATAAATTTTGTAGAACATAATCGCTGACTCTAAGTCCACAAATGTTTTGCCAATCACCGGTGTAAACTCCTCTTCAATCCTACTTATCCATTGCTCACTACCACACGGTGTGTAAGTTACCAAAGTAGTAGGCGTGGAAATAGTTGGCATTGTAGGGGTTGTTGAGACAACAGTAGAAACCTCACCATCCTGACCAGAACCAACATTAGAGCAAAGATCCTCACCACAACCGACACGAGGCGTCACACAACAACTGACCAGAATTAGAGCGTTGGAGTTGACATTGGAATCAACACCTAAGGAGATAAAAGGTTCAACAAAATCAGATTAACAAGAACTCAAACAAGCTGTATAATTCACAAAACGAGGCCTACAAGATTCACAAAATAATAGACACAACAAGTTTCAAGTTTTATAATATTATCTTTTACTTTCACAAAACAAGTTCTAAGTTTCAAAAAAAAATCTCTTAGATTCACAAACAATGGAATAGAGCAGAGAAGATGATTTTAGCCACTTAGCTAGCAGTCAGTTTTATAATATTATCTTCTAGGTTCACAAAACAAGCTCTAAGTTTCACAAAACAAGGTCTAAGTTTCACTGAACAAGGACTGTGATTCACAAAATAAGGAAACGAGCAAAGTACATATCTTATTAATTTCGATCAAGTTTCAGAGTATTATCTTTTATATATGTTCACAGATGAAGCTTCAATATTCACTAAACAAGGACTCAGATTCACAAACTTAACATATGAATTCATAAAACACAATCTATGATTCATAAAACATTAATTAGCGAAAAAAAAAAAAATTACATGTTTCAATAATACTTGTATTATCATCAACCGTTGCGATATCTACAATCTCCATAGCAATTACAGATTTACAGCTGCAAATCGACGAAAATAATGTAATAAGTAAATCGCGAGCCTTATATCATCAAGGAAATATCAATCGATCGTTATATCATCGATTTATGATTGAATTAACAAACCTATATTATTATGCTCAATTTTGATCGAAAATTTGAAATTAACTGGAAATTTCCTGGAAATCTTCGTCTTTGATTGATTGATTGAATGATCAATTAACTAGATGAATGATCGAAAAATAACCTTATGCAATGATTGATGGAAATATTCGTTCTTTGATCGAAAATTTGAATGAAATGATCGATGAATTACCTAAATTATGCAATTGCAAGTGCAATGAGCCAATTAAACAAACTTATATGATGATGAGTTACCTAAATTTATGCATGAGATATCAATCGTGATATTAGAAGATTTATGAAGATTTTATGAAGATAGATTTTATATGAAGATATTATTTTTGTTAGTGTTTTAGAGAGAGAGGGGTTAAGTGTTTTGGGCTTTTTATATTTTTAGAGAGAGAAATGATTTTGGGTCAAATGAAAAGTTAGGAATGACCCCAACAATTTTTCAGCCCAATGCATATTAGAAATTAGGTGTCAGTCCAACAAAGTCTGAGATTCACATGATAAGGTCTCAGATTCACAAAACAAAGTCTCAGATTCACATATTAAGGTCTGAGATTCACAAAACAAACAAAGTCCAAGTTTAATGGATGAATTTGGTGAGGCTAGCCGCCTCGCCATAATTAGCTGCCTCACCGGATCCGGTCTCTATATATATATATATATATTAATAATAATATCACTAATAGCAGGGCACGATCCGGTGAGTCCAGTTAGACATATCACAGATTATACAAAACAATATCCGTGATCATTGTTTAGATAACTTGTGATATTGTATCCTGACCACGGACTCAAAATGATAGGGTGGACTCACATGATCCTAATTCTATATATATCTATATATATATATATATAATATATATATATATATATATATATATATATATAAGTAGGTTCAAATGAGTCCCCCCTTCCTTTTGAGTCCTTGAGTCCTAATCCAAGCCCTTGAATCAAGAAGATGAAGGGTTAGGATTATAACAAAATGGATGACCAAGATTAAATCTAATCCCCTTCAAACCCTAATATAAATACCCTTTTTCACTCTCTTCCTCTCATTTTCACATCATCCATTTCTCTTTCTACCTCCCTTCTCTCTCTTCTTTCCTCTAAAAAAGAACCCAAAAATCCAAAAAATTAAAAACCCCTTCCACCCCCACCGGACACCACCCCATCGGACACCATCATCAGCCAGCTTCACGTACCCGACACCGCCACCACCACTACCTCCCCCCTGCGTTCCTCCTTCCGCGCGCCACCGTCGCCTTCTCTTTGCCTTCCTCCTCTTCTCCACCGAGCCACTCTTGCACTGTAAACCAGCGCCACCACCACCACAGCCTCCCTTGCGCGCCACTCCCCTTTCCGCCGCCACCCTCCTTCCCTCCCTTGCGCGCCACTCTTGCACCTCCTCCTGCCGCCGCCTCTCCTCTTTGTGTTCTTTTTTTTCAAATTTGTATCATCGCATTTTTTAATCACGTTTTAGATCTGAAAAAAAAGGTAAAAAACTACCACTATTTCAAATCTCGTATTTTATTTTTTAGATTTGTTATGTTTTTTATTTTTCTTTTAAATCTCATTTTTTTCAGTTTATATTTTTTGTTTCTAGATCTAGTTTGTTTATTTTCAGTTTTTTTTTAATCTTGTTTTTTCATTTTTTTGAATTTCTTATCAATTTCTATTTTTTATTATAGATCTCGTTTTTATTTTTTTTGTTCTCTTTTTTTTTTTTGGTGTTTGGTTGATTTTTTTAAGATCTAAACTAAAGTTACACCAATCCGGACTAAAGTTACACAATTATGTACTAAAGTTTTATCATTTAATAGGTTTATAACTAAAGTTACCTAGATATGGACTGAAATTACATTAGTATGGACTGAAGTTACACAAGAAAAAACTAAAGTCACCATTTTATTATAAAGTTACATTATTAACAACTAAAGTTTCACAAATAATTAAAGAAAGTTCACTAATAAAGTTTAAAGTTAAACTTGTAAAAATGTTAAAATTAAATCATATTTTGAGTTAAAGTTACACAAATAAGCGTTAAAGTTACACTCGTAATGATTGTAGTTACATTCTTAAAAATGC